>VUQR01003269.1:68113-95935 GCA_015108515.1 Hemichromis elongatus
CAAGCGGATAGGCTGGGTGATAAGAGGGGCAGCACTGTTTTGTGGTTTTGATTTTTCTGTGAATGTGAGAAGTCACATTCCAGAGATGTTTTCTAGTGAAATTTTAGTCTTTGCTAAGAAGCAAATTAAAAATAGGCTTTTATAACCTGCCTGACAGCTTAACGGCATTAAAATGAACCCTGCAGGTTAGTGCTTGATGCTGTTTTCTTTCCTACTAATGGCTATAGCAGGGGATTAAACTGAACTCAGTATTAATTTAATCCCTTTATATACTTATTGGTGCGACCCTCCACAACAGTCCCAGTTTCTCATGTGGCCCCATGGGAAAATGAATTGCCCATCCCTGAATAATAGCCTTTGTGCCACAGAAAAAAGGAGAGAAATGAAAACCTGCATATCATTAACCACAAAAGTTTTTTTTTTTTCCAAATGTAAAAAGCACGTAGTATTGTTTTACCCACAACAAAGACTTTCTTTCACAAGCATACTTTTCCAGTTGGAAGACTTCTAGGAATCAAGCGGGACCAGATCTCAGAGTTTTTAGAATTTAATCTACTGTCTCATCAGACCTTTTTAATAATATTTACATTAAAAATCCTTGAACCAAAATGCCCATTCTCTCGAGTGAAAATAAAAAGGGCATGCAGAAAAACTTAACCTCATTATTTGATGTTTACTTTACATTTGAACAAACTGAAATATTCACATTTTGGTCTGTGGGTGTACCGGGAACTCTGTGGGCAAAAGAGAATTTATTAATGTGTTTTTTAATTTTTGTAATGGCTGTGGCTCATGGGGTATACAGCAGGTTGGTGGTTGAATTGCTGGCTGTTCCTTGGGCAAGATACTACACTCTGAGTTGTTCCCAGTGTGTTCATTGGAATGTGAATGTTAGACAGGAAGCACTTAGACACAGAGAAATCTATGTGAGAATAAACATATTGTATAAAGTCCTTTGAGTACTCAGGTAGAGTAGAAAACCAGTAAGAAGTGGTCCATTCACTTTTCAGAGTTTTAAACAATAGCTTTTGTTTCTTTCACTGAGGCTAACTCAAAACCTGTGAAGACGCCATGGAAATGTTTAACTTTTTTTATTTTTCTGGTTTTCTCCAAGTTTTTATACTTTACTTTGTAAAGTTTCACAATAGCGGTGTATATATGCATGTGAGGGTGCACAAGTATATATATATGTAACATTGTATATGTTTTGGCGTGTTAATGGGGTTATAAAAGCAAATACATGTAACAAATTGTAAGAGACAAGTTATGATGGATAGGGCATAAACAGAAAGAAAAAGTGTTGACTATTAGTTACTAAATAGTTGAAAGGCAGTGGAATTAAATAAGCTTATGCTTCTTTCTACTCCTTTTTGAACATGTAGGTTATTTATAATTATTATTGTTTTGCTTTCCTTTTGTTATGTTTTGCTTGTTTCTCTATTTAAACATGTTCAAAATAAAGATTCATTACAAATATGCAAGTATTGCTGCTTAGACAGAAAATATTTGAAGGGTAAGTGGAATCCAGTAGAACCACATCTTTTCCTGGTTCTCTCACAGAACAGTATCGAGACAAAAGCGAAACCATCGAAGTGGTGAATGATGTTAACAACTAGTTATGAAGGAGTGTACATTTTTTGTGTCATTGCATCTCACACACGTAAAGGGGCCAACGTTAAAAGTATGTGTCTTTTTCAAAACAACTAAGGTATACTACTTATAATAAGAAGGGCAGTAGGAATTTTGGCGAGTTTAGCAAAACTGCTACAAAAGTTGAATTTACCGTGTTAAAGTTGTGATACCATTACAGGCAGGTTGTGCTTTAAATGCATCCTCTACTGTTTGAGCCAATGACTGCAGAAACAAGCACTGGTTTGAGCCCTGATCTTAACAGCATCCTTACTGAACTCCTCACTTTTGAGAAGTCAGGTCACTCCTCCGCTGATGCTCTCTGTAGTCTGTTTAGTCTATCAGTCTTTTAGAAGTGGTGGCTTCCCTAAATAAAATTTAGAGAGACTGTGGCATGTTTGTTAAGTTATACAGGTACAGCCTAGTCGTTTCAACGCTGTGTTGAGATGCAAGAAGTGTAAATAAAATCTCTGATATTTCGAACGCTATTTTCTCTGAGTGTTCGTGAACGCATCTTTTTTTTACCGGAAGTGACGTTGATTGTTGTATCGGTCTTCCTTTCGTCGTGTGGTAGCGGCTTTGTAAGTGTTGTTGCTTCAAACTTAATTTTTAAATACTGCTTAATTGATGTTTTTAAAATTTCCGGTTTTTTTGTGGCTGTAATATCACTCCTTTGAAACATTATTCGTGTTACCGAAGGCTCGAATAGTGTTGTTTTCTACCTCATCGCCGTTACTCTAGGAAGTTAGCCTAGCAGCGTTTTAGCTTTAGCAGCTACCAGGTTAAATTGTTCTTTTCATTTATTTGCCTTTTAGTAGCTGATATTTATCTTATAAATTAGTATTTAAAATGCCACAGTCGCAGTTTGATCAGAAAATTGTTTATTATAAATTTAATTGGTTGACGTGGAGTTTCAGCCTATGATGAAACGATACACATTAAAAATTACGTAACTTGTCATCTAAACGCTTCTCATTTGTTATTTACTTTGCTAACAAAGATACTCGTGTAAACTATAAGTGGTTTGATCACCACTGAGGTTTAATGAATAGATGGTTGATATTTGGTGAATGGCTTTGTGGTTCCAGCTTGTCTAAAAACCAAAAAGATGAGCCTTCTGACTTTCTAAAAAACACAAGTGGAGTAAAAGCATGTTGAGTTGTAGGGCACTGCAATTTGGTTATGGACACCATGTCTTTTTTTTTTTTTTTTTGCTTTTTCTGTTTGCAGCTTTTTCACCGGTTTGATAGGTTTTGTCTTCTGTGTCCCATTGCAGAGCCATCAAAGATGACTACAGCTGCAAGACCAACATTTGAGCCAGCAAGAGGAGGGAGGGGTAAAGGAGAAGGTGATTTGAGTGCTCTCTCCAAGCAATACTCCAGTCGAGATCTTCCAGGTCATACAAAGATCAAGTACAGGTCAGAAGATCAAATGTGAATTGAGTTTTAGCATTGCATGCTCTTCTGGCTGGTTAGCTAGCAAGAAAGATGCTTTCTGATCAGTTTATACTGCATCATCTCTCTGCTCACTGTGAGAATGGTGAAAGTGTTCCAGAATGTGTTCTGGAGGAAATTTATAATTTATTGATCCGCTAATGTTCTCCCTTCTGCAGGCAGCCTACCCAGGATGCCCCTGAGGAGGTCCGTGCCCGTGACTTTCGCAGAGAGCTGGAGGAGAGGGAGCGTGTAGCAGCACGTGAAAAGACCAGAGAGAGGGGACCAAGAGGTTGGTCTTTCTGAAGAAATTAGACTTGCTGTTTATATAAAATATTTTTTAGTTTATATTATTTCAAAGTTTACAACCATGTATAGCATTATATTGGTCTTATTTTTTCCAGAGCACACCACATCATCATCTTCTTCTTCATCATCTTCAAAGAGGCCAAGACTGGATCAGATCCCAGCTGCTAACCTTGATGCTGATGATCCTCTCACTGATGTTAGTGTCTGCAAAGCACGACATTTTGGTCACTTAACTTTAGTGGTGATTAGTACTGATTAATCTCCCTTAACAATGATTTTTATTTTATTAGGATGATGAGGACGAGGACTCTGATGAAGATAGTGATGATGATGACACTGCAGCTCTTTTGGCTGAATTGGAGAAGATTAAAAAAGAGCGTGCTGAAGAGCAAGAACGCAAAGTAACTTTGTTTTAGGCTGTTCTGTTTCCACTAACTGAAATAAGACATTACATTTGAACGGAAGAAATATTACTTCTTTGTATTCAGTAAAATTTTCTTTTTTTCCATCCTAGGAGCGAGAGCAAAAGGCAGAGGAGGAGAGAATTCGAATGGAAAATATTTTGAGCGGCAATCCACTTATTAATTTGGCTGGACAGCAGCAGCAGCAGCAGAACCAGACCCAGAATTCATTCAGAGTCAAGAGACGGTACGTCTCACTTACACACACAGTCAAATACTGTACAAAAACAAGATGAGGTTTGTACTCGAGAAAAAGACCTCTTAAATCTAATCTTTCATTTCCCAATATTATTAAAGGTGGGATGATGACGTAGTGTTCAAGAATTGCGCCAAAGGAGTCGACGAGGCACGGAAGGAGAAACGCTTTGTCAATGACACATTGCGCTCTGAATTTCACAAGAAATTTATGGAGAAATATGTAAAGTAGAGGATTTCCTCTGTGTTATTTGTATTGTTTTTGTTTTTATTATCTAATGTGTTTGGTCTCCTTCCTCTACCCCCTGTTGCAGAGGGTACATGGTTTTTCAAATAAACTCTGTATAGAACTTCATTAATACTTGTACAGTCATCCATGCTATTAACCACCTATCCATCTGTACAGTCATGCTGTATATAAATGTGTCAACGTGACATCCTTTGAATGAAATTTGTCAAAAGTGAAGCGCATTTTTAAAATTTGACCAAGCATTTATTTTCTTTTGGGGTTTTTTTTTTTTCTTCAATAAACTGTCAGGGATTAGAAAAACTACCATCTCCACAAATACACAGATTAGAATCCACTCAGACAATCAGATAGAAATATCTTCCTTCTGTTTGGCCACTCTACGCGCACAAACATTTCATTTTAAACAGTGTAGAGATCTGCAGTCAGTCTTTTATTTCTTTATGCAGCCATCTATCATTGGCTTTCTTCTGCTTATCTTATTCAAGGGCACGGGGCGCTGGAGCCAGATTTGGACTTCTGTGGGAAATCGTAACGTAACCGGAAAGCCTTCTTAAACTTACACTGCAACCTGATCTGCACCTCCCAAGAAATATAGCTACACGTCAGGTCGATGCAGACTGCAACAACTGAATGACATGGAAGGTTACGGCATAGAGTTAGATGGGTTTCCGGTTGCAGTAGAAAGTACAACTTGGATTTCCTGCAGAAGTCTAAATCAGGCACATCCCAGCTGTCATTGGGTGAAAGGCATTTCTTGTCAAATTAAAACAAAAATTCTATAAATGGTATTCACAAACTGTCTTATGAACCATTAAAAATAAACAGACTTGAAAAATCAATAGCACATCAATCATCAGGACAGTTATCATATACACAAAACCTTACAGTAAAATAAAGGCGCAAGTTTAATGTCTTAGATCTTATCTGAATTATATGTTCCACTTCATTAAGAATATTTTACCTGTTTATTACTCATTCAATGAATTACCTGTAATTATGCAGAATAGTTTGAACCATTTGAGCACATTTAGTTTTGTGTATTTCTATGCAGATGCAGTTTCTCCCTTCCTACTAAGCCTACCTGCATGTAGTAGACTTCTTGTCTAAAATCCATTTTGCATTTGTAATTATCAGCGTCATCTCATTCCATAGAAATTAGAAGTATAGTCATACACATGTGACTATTTGTATTGTTCTTGCATTAAGTCTTTTATTAACATGAATATAAACACGATGTAAGTTACTATCAGTAGTAAAGTTATGCACTTAACCATTTCATTTCCAGCATTCATTATTATGGAGCCAAAGCAATGACGTTACCCACATGGACGCTGGGTGAATAATTACACAATGTTTTCGTTTTCATTAAGACAAGGATTATCCTATCATCCACTTTCTACTGTGTAGCCGGAGGTTTGGCACGAGGGAAAAGCGTTGCATGCGACCAGTTGTAGTTCCACAGAGAGACAGCAGAGGGCTTCGCTCTCCAACGATCCTGCCTGGGAGGCTTCTGGGAAAAGATGGCAGCTTCCTTTTGTTTGTGGGGATTTGCTTCACTCGGAGGAGGGATTTAAAAGCGTTCAGTGACTCTTTAACGGTATAGTCTCGACTCGCAATACCGGTTATCCAAACGCTTCAAGAAGGAGAGCATGGAGAAGAGCGGGAGTGTCGACAGCTTGGGCTCGAAGCGCTCCTCTTCCCGACAGCCGAGTGTAGATTCATTGTCCAGGTAGCTAAACCCTCCGCCAGACACCGCCTTTTAAGCTAGCCAAAAGTTTTGACACTATCGGCACGGGTTACTTATAAAGGCTTTATAAATGAAGTTAAGTGTGTCTAACTTCGGTACGCTTCTTGTAAAGCTTTCAGCTGTGACTAATGTTATCCACCGGTGACGGTGTCCTTGTGAGCGCTAAGAAACTAACACAGCTTAAGCTGTAAATTAGGACAACGCAGTTTTATTGATCCGCTCCAGTAATCAGTAATTGCTTAGGCTGTGATGTGATAGAAATGTCAAACGGAAGCTAACAGAGCCCCGATGGTTTAGAGTGTTTGCCCAAACACTGTCAAACTTGTTTCAGTCTGTGGACAACATAGAGCCCAATTTGAGCTCATGTAGACCAGACACGTTAAAAACTCTGTCTCATCAAATCATCTCATATCATCAAATATTTTTAGAACATTTTTTGCACTACACTGATTTGCCTCAAAATGTTGTGGTTGGCATCACCACATTAGGAACAGCAGTCCGCTTCATTGACAAACTGGAATAATTACAGACATCTGCCTTAATTTTCACATACAGAGTTCTGCTGAGCCTTCCAGTGGTCTTAATTTGAACCTTTGGCATGCTTGCTCTGCCCCCCCAGGCTTCATGTTTGACAGCCTTTGTACAAAACCTATTGTTTTATTCCTGCATAACTGTTAGGACACTAAACACTAGGAAATGATGAAAGATTATCCCAGTTCCCCAGAGTTCAAGGTGATGCTTTTAGAGTGCATATTTTGTTTAAACTACAGACCAAAAATTAAAGATGTAAAAGTTAAAATCCCCAAAGTTCCCACTCAGCTTATAAACCTTGTGTCATGTCACTTTCCACCAGCACTTCCACCTCTCGCTCTGACCGCTCCGCCCAGGCCAAACCACCATCTGCTATGTCCTCGGATTCTGTGTCCACCTCTGCAGAGTTTTCTCCAGAGCTCAGGGTTAGTGACCTGCATATGTTTCGCCACTATTATTTTTCTATAAAAATATTTTTTTATTAAAAAACTGAAGTGTGGCTGTACTCTTCTTTTGGCATCCTACAGGTCAAGCCCAAAACATCTGCCAAAGTAGGTGATTTTACACATTTTATTACCCTATATGTTTGAGTAACATTTCCAGTCAAGAGACCACTCAGAACTAAAGTTAATGATATGTTCCCAGCAGGCCATCAGAGATTCAGACAAAGAAGAACTGCAGTTGCTTCCAAATGAAACTGTGCAAGACATGGGTAGGTTTCCATTCAGCTGCAATTAAAAAAAAAATCAAAAGAGCAAAAATGTGTCAAACTAACCGCCTCTTGTTTTTATTCATAGCCCAAGATGTCACCTACTTCTGTCCTTTTACTGGAGCACTGAGGGGAATTGTGACTGTCACCAACTACAGGCTATTCTTTAAATCTATGGACAGGGTATGTTATTGATTATTTTTCATTTTTATTTTGAATAAAAAAAATTTTGTTAATGTCTTGCTGATTTCCAGGAGTTTATGTTGGACCTCCCTCTTGGGGTGGTGAGTCGCGTGGAAAGGATTGGAAATGCTTCCAGTCGTGATGTATCCTATGGGCTGGTGTGCAAAGTGAGTAAGCAAAATAACCAAGAAGTTTACAGTTATTCAACAGAGAAGCAGAGACAGAGCTGTGTAAACTATGCCAGAGGAAACACATTAAGAAATAGTGAAGCTTTAAGAAGTTCTATTTCCACATTAGCTTTCTTGGCAATAATACTTGACTGTGATGAAATAATACTTGGATACAGCTGCTAGCCCTTGAGTTTTTCCACAATTTTCTGCTCTGCATCTTTACAGGATATGCGCAATCTACGATTTGCACACAAACAGATGGAGGACACTCTCAGGAAGTCCATTTTTGAAGTGCTGATGAAATTCGCTTTTCCTGTTTCCAATGGGCTGGTAAGAACTGCCCAGCAATGCTGTTGCTGACTTTATAGCCCATACAGTACTGGGAAACACGAAAGTATTCATAGGACTCTATGTAGTGTACTAAGTTCAATTTCAATTCAATTTAATTCGAACCAAATCACAACAACAGTTGCCTCATGACACTTTATATTATAAGGTTAAGGCCTGCTAATAATACAGAGAAAACCCCAACAATCAGACGACCCCTTATGAGCAAGCACTTTGGCAATAGTCGGAAGGAAAAACTCCCTTTTAACAAGAAGAAACCTCCGGCAGGCCAGGGAGGGGAGGCCATCACCCGTGAGCAGTTAGAGATTAGGGAGGAAGACAGGACAAAGACACGCTGTGGAGGAGAGCCAGAGAACCAAAATATAAACAAATACCTGTAAACCTCAATGACCTAAAGCAACGTGTCCAAGAACAGTGGGCTAAAATTCCTCCAAGACACTGATAAGGTCATACAGAAAAGGACTACTTGAAATTGTTGCTCTTAAAGATGGTTATACAAGATACTAAATCATGGAGTGTACTTAGTTTTTCACAGGTCTGCACAAAGTGTACAGCCAACTGAAAAATGTCTCCCCCACTCTCCACAGGAAATCTTTGCCTTTCAATATGGGCAGGTGTTTCCTGAAAATGGATGGAAGGTGTATGATGCTCTCTCAGAGTATAAAAGACAGGTACTTAAGTTATGCAGAATTCTTTGTTAAATGTTAAAGTGCGCTCATGACACTGGTTGCTTATATCTTTTGTTTTTTTTTTCTTGTCAAGGGTATACCCAATGAAAGCTGGAGGATAACTAAAGTAAATGATCACTATGATCTGTGTGACACATACCCATCAACACTGGCAGTGCCTGTTAACATACCAGACGAGGAGCTGAAAAGAGTCGCTGGCTTCCGAGCAAAGGGAAGGATACCGGTGAGTGACCGTATTCATCAGCAGTAATATAATTGTCTGCAGGGTTCATTTTGCATAGGATTGTACATAATAATATCACAGATGATAGATTGATTAAAGGGGAACAAAGGCATTTAAGTCAACAGAGGATGATTTATTTTAATTTTCACATGGTGATGCGAAGTAAAACATGCATTCTTTTTTTGGTAATGTGTTGGAAAAGCTTGAAAATGGACCTTTTTCATGGTTGAATTCAAGCAGTAGCTTAAAAAGTGCTTCAATTTGACCATGGAAAGTCGAATGAACCCTGTCTATAAGAAGCAAATACTTTCAAATAAAAACGCAAAAAACACAAATTTCACATACATATAATGTGTAGCCTATAGCAGGAGATAAAAGAGTCCATCTGAGAAAGAAGGATTGGAAAATGTATTTTTATTTCACTGAGACTTAAACAAATAAATAATAATAATTTAAACTAAAATTCTGAATAGGAAAAAATCAGAAGTTAAATCAAAATAACATTGAGAATAGACCTGTTAAAGACATTTAAATAGATTTTAGGTAGAGGCTTGTGCATTCTTAAAGTCTTATATGTTGAACTGAGTATGCCATTTTGTTTCAAACGGTGTATGAATCCTGTGTCTGTGTGTGCACCTGGCTTGCAGGACAGTCTGTGCTAATATTCTGCTACACATTATTTAAAGGTGTTGTCATGGATCCATCCAGAGAGCCAGGCGACAGTGACACGCTGCAGTCAGCCGATGGTTGGGGTGAACGGGAAGCGCAGCAAAGAGGATGAGAAATACCTGCAGGCGATCATGGATGCTAACGCACAGTCACATAAACTCTTCATTTTTGATGCCAGACCCAGCGTCAACGCTGCTGCCAACAAGGTACATTTTATAGTTATTTAATGGGACCCACTTTACATTGTGTTACAGTGATTGATACACACGCTAAACATGGCCAAATAATAACAATAATAGTAATCCCATTGAACCAAACGCTCAGACTTCAGACTTTTCTCAGCGGTGCGATTCACATAGTCCTTTTCTACTCGTGGATGTTCATGATGTTAAAGAGAGTAGCCATCCTTAACGGTGATCTCATGTGCATTATTGGAAGTGGAGAGAGAGCTGAAACAAAACAAAGTTTATTTCAAGGCTTCAAAGCAAAGATGACAGATCCCAAAAAAACAAAAACAAGAAAGTCCAACAATGAAGAGGCCCGTATGGAGCAGTAGCCAGATTTTGATTCTTATCTGTTATTATTCGCTGTGCATCATCAAACACAGTTTTGAGTTTTTAGCTTATCGGTGTATTAACTATGCGTTATCTTTGCAAAGTAAAGTAAATAAAACATGCAATCAGTACTATATTGGAACCCTAAAGTAAAATCTGAGCTCTTTGTCTAGAAGAAATTGGCTATTTGTCTCAGTTCACTAGTTTCTATTGTGCTGTGTCTACAGTGCTGTAGTGGTTAACGCAATCACTTGGCAAGCAAAAAGGTACCTGGTTCATTTTTAGCTGGAGATACAAATCTCCTTTAGGACTGCTTCAGGAAAAGCATCCTCCATTTAAAAACTCTACCTGCTGTCGTGACCTTGCTGCTGAATGTAGCTTCTACTCATACTGATTCAGGATTGTCTCATAGGCATGAATTTAAGTAGATGTGTTTTTGTTTTTTTATCTGTGCCCCGTGGATCTTGGTAATCACTACATCCTCCACTTTTCCACAGATGAAAGGGGGTGGATATGAAAGCGAGGATGCCTATCAAAACGCTGAGCTGGTTTTCTTGGATATTCACAATATCCACGTGATGAGGGAGTCACTCCGCAAGCTGAAGGAAGTTGTCTACCCCAATATCGAGGACTCACACTGGCTCTCCAATCTGGAGTCCACTCATTGGCTTGAGCACATCAAAGTGAGCGTAGTGACCCATCGGCTGGGAAAGGGAATTATAAAAATATTACAGTGATCATGCTTTGTGTGTTTCTGGTCTTATGTTTGTAGCTGATCCTGGCTGGAGCGCTGAGGATAGCAGACAAAGTGGAGTCAGGAAAAACGTCGGTTGTGGTGCACTGCAGCGACGGCTGGGACCGCACGGCTCAGCTCACCTCCTTGTCTATGCTCATGTTGGATGGTTACTACCGCACAATTCGCGGCTTTGAAGTGCTGCTTGAGAAAGAGTGGCTGAGCTTTGGTCATCGCTTCCAGCTGGTAAACGGATTATTTTCCACTTCTGTCTAGACGGAAGTCTAGTTTCATTACTGATTCCTTATGTTCCTGTTCCTGACAGCGCATTGGTCACGGCGATAGGAACCACACAGATGCAGATCGTTCCCCCGTTTTCATTCAGTTTATTGATTGTGTCTGGCAGTTAACTCGTCAGGTAAACAACATGTATTGAATTAAGATTCTGAAATGTTCGGGAAAAGTTTCTTTTAAGGATTGTAATCAAGCTGTTTGTTTGTTTTTTTTAAATGTAAGTTTCCTGCCGCCTTTGAGTTTAATGAATACTTCTTGGTGACCATCTTGGATCACCTGTACAGCTGCCTGTTTGGGACATTCTTGTGCAACAGTGAACAGCAGAGGTTAAAAGAAGTAAGCTCATTTGGTTTTTCAGTATTTTATGATTTTTTTCCTCTCATTATTTTTTATTTAGCATAATGTAACTTAATAACTAGCATACTACTAATCAGAAATGGTACAAAGATGAATTAAAGTGTTTCTCTCATACGGTTTGTGTAATCATATTCTTTTTTTGTTACAGGAGATTCCCAAGAGGACGGTCTCATTGTGGTCATATATTAACAGCCAGCTGGAGGACTTCACCAATCCTTTGTATGTGAACTACTCTAACCATGTACTGTTCCCAGCAGTCAGCTTACGCCACCTGGAGCTTTGGGTTGGCTACTACATTCGCTGGAACCCTCGCATGAGACCTCAGGTACGTCAGGAAGACTTGCTGTTGTTTGAACTTCACTTGTGCTGCCCTATTATTGCAACATATTCCTCTGCGTACCAACTGGGAACCTACCAACCACCATGCATCAACTTAGTCTATCTTTAGTTTCCTTATGTTGCTTTTTGAGTGATCTTAGTAATTTTGACATCTCATTAGTTTTGCATTTAAGTTATGCAAGTTTGCACAGAGTCCGTTTGATACCCACCATTGCAGTGGCTCACAAACGGCACTCAAACTAAAGTTGACGTCACATTCACTGTCGCTAGCCATTTCTGCCAGTCGTGCAGCTCTCAGTTTCATGGTGTGTTGTGCTGTTTTACTGAAACATCACTACTGAAGCTCAGATTCACCCTGTCCACCAGAACCCGGGAACGCACGCAGAAGAAAAAGTTTAGAGAATAGGGCAGAAGTCAGGATTCATCCAATTAATTTTAGTCGATCAACTTTCTTTTTTTTTCTCTCCTTCCCTTTTACCAGGAACCAATTCATCAGCGCTACAAAGAGCTATTAGCAAAGCGCGCCGAGCTACAGAAAAGGGTAGACGAATTACAGCGAGAGGTGGCCAATCGCTCAGCTGCCTCCACCTCTGAGCGGCCAAGCTCGCCCACACGTTCCATCACTCCGGTGCAGACCTTTGTTTGACGCTACTCAACCCTCATGGCAGTCACAGAAGCTGAACCATACCCGTGAGAAGGTGTCATACAGCAGTAATCAGCCTGGTTGATACACTACCACCAAAAGTCAGAATAAGCAGTATTTGTTTCTGTATTTGCATCTCTCACAGGTCATGTAAAGCCTGCTCGCAACAAAAGTGTCTGTTCAGACCACCTGCCTACAGCCATATGTATTCCTCCTCTGAGGTTGAGAGGATACGTAACCAGAATAGAGAGGACTGTTTAGCATATCGACCTACCTACAATCAGTGTTTTGTTTTAAGTACACTAAATGTTTATGCCTTATATACTTTATGGGATCACTTGCCTCATTCCTTGCTATTGATTTAAAAGCACTATAATTGAAGGAACTGTGAGGCTGTACAGCTCTGCAGAAGTGATTTTTAGCACAAGAAAATATGGACTAAAACAAATAGTTGCAATGTTAAATATTAAAATGAAGTGTAGCTTAAGGGCTGTAATGTTAGCTTCTTCTAAAATTGAAAAAAGTTACAGAGTGCATTAAAAAGCAGTTAGGGTTAGCTTCACAAATCTTTTTAGATTGTTGTGACCAAACCTCTTTGTCATGCGTGACTTTTTTCTCACCAAGAAGTTTATGTTTTGTAAGTTTCCTTTTTCTAACTAGTTAACATTATTTATTATCTTTCGTTCCAGATGTGTATTTATAACTCGCAGACACCTTCTGCCTCGTGTTGTGAATTGATTAGCTGCGTCTTCATGCAATATTAACAAGCTGCAAAGATTTTGCAATAGCTCATTTGTCCCAGGAATCCTATGGGAACAGTTCTTGCATATTCTCTTTAAAGCTATTATCAGCCAATCTTTTAGGCAGCAGAATGTGTAACTACACAAATGTAGTTTTGCAAATTTGAATAAGTAACTGTGCCTTGTCTGGAATGACTGGGGAAAATGACAAAAGAATGGTGTGCAACAGTAAAGATAGTTTCAGCCTTTAGCCTTTTTGCTGCGTATTCAAATAATTGCAATAAAGCTGCAACTCAAGGATTCCATATGGTTTGTCACATTAGCAAGTTGCTAACAACAGCAGCATTCTCCAGTCCATTTCTTTGGTTCTGCGGTTTTGTCTTTTCAGATATTAGCCAAACTCAAATAACACTAGCTTTATTTCTTATTGCGATCTTTCTATAAAAATAGGAGTGCCTTTTACTGTAAATTAAGAAAGATAAAAGTCTGGAATTTACAGTGTGATTGTGGGGTAACCTAACACCAAATTACAATCTGAAAATGTTAGTTTATTCTATGTTTTATCTTTATATATGTCATGGCGGGCTATGTGTAAGCGGGCGGAGGTGTGGATCCAAGGTGCAGGACTCGGAGACAGAAGGTAGATGCAAAAACCACAGCTTTATTGCTGGCACGAAAACAATAGCAGTCCATGAGAGGACATAACAAAAACAACAGAAAGACCCAGAGACACTAAACTGAAAACACACAGGCACTAATATGAGGGTACGAGAGCACAGGAGAACACGGGGCTTAAATACCAAGGGAAGCAATCAGGGAATGGAACACAGGAGGGAGACACAGCTGGGAGGAATTGGGGCTGACGAGAGAGAGAGGGGAGAGCGAGAGAGATAACAAGCAGGTGGGAACACAGCTGGGACGAATAATACTGACGAGACCAGGGGAACAAAGCAGCACATACTGAACACATTCACATAAGACACAGACTTTCACAATAAAACGGGAGACACAAAGACGTGACCCAGAAGGACACCCACACTCCAAACCCCAAACCAGAATCACTATGATTAAATAATAATCCACAAACACCCCCAGAAAACCCAAAAACGCTCCATGAAGCAGAAATAAGAAATAAAAACATAAGGAAACTCAAAAACTGGGTCGATCCGACCCAGTACCGTGACAATATATTAGCTTTAAGGCATCCGTCACCCAGTAACAGATTCTTCATGTGACTTTTGGATTTAATTCATGCAGCTATATTTGTACATCAGTGCTACCACTGATTATGATCATTGCTATCCTTTAAAAATACACAGCTGTCAAAGTCACACCATTCCACGTGGTTTCAAGGAGGCAGCAGTCCTTTATGCACTTCATTAGATCAACACTTGAATTTGAAAGTTGATCCTGACGGTATCTGGAACATCCAACTGTACTCTCAACTGCCAGTTTTTTAAAACGTTTAATAAAAGTGCTGATGCTGTGTAATCAACTTTTGGCCT
This sequence comes from Hemichromis elongatus, assembly GCA_015108515.1. NCBI lineage: Eukaryota > Metazoa > Chordata > Actinopteri > Cichliformes > Cichlidae > Hemichromis > Hemichromis elongatus. Next base: position 82,825 of record VUQR01003269.1, read on the forward strand.
TTTTTGTTTAATAAAATGAAACATTGTACATTTGTATAATATAAACATGCATACATGAAGGCGTGTAGCTCAAGACTTGTAATTAATTACAATACAAACAGATATTTGTGAACCAGGAGTCTCCCAATTCTGTTTGCGTTGAGCAATTTCATCAAGAAAGACTAAAACTGAAGGTGTTTCCGCTATCTCTATTTATTTATTTATTTATTTATGGTTACTTGTTCCAGTGCACAATATCAAGAGCCTCACTTTGCTCATAGAAGACCTTGTGAATGACATGTATTATTCAACTATTACACAGGTGAGTCTATAATGTGGTGGTTTACATGTTTGCTTAACAGGCAAAAGATCCCTGTTCCATATTTGGGAGGAGACACAAGTCACATTATGGTTGCCTCAGGAAGGGCATCTTACATAGGAAATCTGTGGAATGACCCACTTTGGTGACCTCATGTAAGTACGGGAGCAGCCAAAAGTAGATACTCAGGTATTGCAAAAAGATATTTACAAAGCAATAGGAAATAGTAGCATCACTGCTTGTATGACTGAACTTTTAATATTTTAGTCAGTAGTGATCAATAATAGCTTATATACAAAACTAAACACAAGGTAAATCAACCCAGTAAAGACTGTGGTGTATGAACTCTACACTGTCAATACAAAATCACAAATCATGAATGTCTTTATGTACAGTCTGCTGTATTTTTTTTAATCAACCTGTTATGTTGATTGAACACTGTAACATATTGAACATACAGAAAGGTGGTTGCGTTGGTGGTGGTTCAGTGATGGTCTCATGAGTCATATTCATGAAGAGATACACAGGGCTCTACAGGCTAGGCAACAGCATCCTGACTGCCATTAGGAACAAAATCTTTGGACCCATTGTAGCCTACACTGGTCTTCATGCTCACTTTACCTAAATCCAATCAACACAAATCAAATAGCACATTTCTGATTCCCCAAGGCTCCATCCATTGTGTCATTAGCGGCATGCCCGATGCTGTCAAGCATGCATGCAACCATTTTTGGGCCATACAAACTACTGAGTTTGAGTAGTTTTTTTTTTCACATTTTTTAATTCAGTCCTCTGTATGTTGACCAGTTTCACTTCCACAAAATGGTGCGGCATCCTTTTGTTTCTAACACATTACCCAGTCTATATCAGTATAGATATCCACCATGATTTTTTCCCAATCAAAATCTAATGTGCTTCCTAAATTTTTCCTAATTATTATTATTATTGTTATTTTTTTTAGCAGAGTGTATACTTTTAGCGTTCAGCTATAAGAGTTAAAGCATCTTATTCCAACGTGCATAAACAAAAAAGCTGACATAGTTCTTTTAACAGCATAGAGACATTTGACTGGGATAGAAAGACTGGAAAACTGTTTGGGTTCCTGATAGCTAAACAAATACAATGGCTATTTGGTCGATTTCCATTACAATCTTGGTGTAACGTATGAGAAGTAGAAAACGTGTTAAGTGAATCGTGGCACGTGATTGGCTCTGCAAATTTTAAACTTAAATCCCGCGTGCGGCTGTTGTGTCGCGATAGGTTTCCTTTCTTCTTCGGGAGCTGTCGGCCGCTTCCGGTTACATGACGACGACGGCGTTGATACAAAAAGAGAGAAGGAAAACACAAGGAAAAACACCTTTCTTGGCGAGAACAGCGGAAACTTAATATAAATCGCCAGATTGCTGTTAACGGATTGCTTATGTGTCAGTATAACTAACGGCTGCTGTCAAGTTAGCTTGGCTGGAGAACATATGAGCAGTGAAGGATCGCAGATATTTGGAGTTTATTGTTCTTCGCCTGCTTCCTCCAGCTAGGCTATTTCTGTGTTGCTCTACGCTACATAGTCAAGCTAGCTAACGTTAGCTAACGCTAGATGCCCATACGGTGTGTGCTCCTGGTTGTCAGTTAGCGAGCGGTTAGAAAGGAAAGGAACCCGCGCTGTTAATCGCTTTACCGCTGGACTCCGCTATCCGTTTCTAGCTCATCGGCTTTAGTTGGGCGAGAATGGCAACTACTGCATTGTACGCCTGTACGAAGTGTAACCAGCGGTACCCCTTCGAGGAGCTGTCGCAGGGCCAGCAGCTGTGCAAGGTTTGGGAGTGTGTGTGTGTGAGTGAGTAAGAGAGAGAGAGAGTCAGATTGCAAACAAGAATCAACAAACAATCACGACACGAAAGAGTGAAGAAGTGTGCTTTTTGCCGCTGAGGTGTCACGGTGCTACAACAAGTAGCAGGTTAGAGAGGCTCACATTATGTAACAAGTTGGAAGGCAACCGTATTAACGTAACCATGTTTAGATCACTCCTGGACATCGTGCTCTCTATTAAAGCGTAACAACACAACCATACCAGTTGTTTACCTGTTGAATATTTCTTCCCGGTAAATGAAAAAGTGATTGAAAAAAATATGTCGATTACGTTTGGTAGTCTGTTCTCGTTTATAGCTGAGGAGTAGTCCGTTTATTGCCAAAGGAAAAAATATTAAAATGGAGAAAACCTTGAAGCAAACCTGGGTTATATTTCCTGCAGATGTTTTCCTCCCTAAGTCATGACTTTTCTTTGCATTAGTGCCTTGCCATACTGCAAATTTTGGTAGGATTCGATACCAACCAAATATAGAGCGGTTTGCGAGGTAGGATGGATTCCCAGAACACCGGCATTGTCGATACTGATAACTGTCAGTACTGTTACTTCTAACCTGTAAAGGTAGCTTATGTAGGAAAGAGCAGTGTGTCGTGATTTATGAGATGAATAATCTTTAGCTTGCTAATTCTGAACAAATTTTACAGAACACTAAATCGCTCTTTTTGCTGTCCACAATAATTAGTTAACACAATAAAATATAACTTTCAGCTGTTCATGGATTTTGAAACTTGGTCTTTTGTAGAGCTTGGATGTAAATGTGCCTATCTCTAAAACACTGTAGGACAACTGTTGTTTAAATATGCTATAGACTATAAATAACATAGTTGTGACAATCAACACAAAAAGGTTGAGACATTTTTCACAGTGCATTTTTTCATTTTCCCAAAATAATTTATTTAACACAATTTCGAGGGATACATACTGGACTTAGAGGAACAAAGAAAGTATCGATCCAGTAGCACTTGTATCAATCTGATACCAATACCAGCATTGGTTTTGATACAATCGCTGTTTATATCGATCTGCCCACCTCTACTTTTTTCATGTCATATTTAAAGTATAATTTTTAGATGGTTAAATGCAAGATTATTTTTTATTTCTTTTTTTAAAAATCCCTAGACATTGTCACAAAAAGTCAGTTAAATCATGATTGTTCTGGTAATAATGCCTGTGTTTCCCTCAATGGGAAACCCTGCTGTGACATTATGCTGGGTTTGCATGGAGAAAAATTATGTTGGTGTTTTCACAGATGTTCTTGCCAAAGTACAATACCCACCACCTGCAATGCAGTTTCCACTGTAATATACCGCAGTAGTGCCGTATGTTTGTCACCAGTCACCAGCAGACATTTGTGTGCCACAAACTGATATTTCTTTTTTTTTTTGTACTGCAGGAGTGTCGCATCGCTCACCCAATAGTGAAATGCACATACTGCAGATCTGAGTTTCAGCAGGAAAGGTGAGATGTTTCACCTCCCAGTGATGATTGTTCAGCTTCCGTTCACACCAATTTAATGAATTTCATTCCAGCTTGATTTGGCTTGAAACCCATCTTTATTCTTTGCAGTAAAACAAATACAATCTGCAAGAAATGTGCCCAGAACGTCAAACAGTTCGGAACGGTGAGTATCAGATTCATCCTCTTTTTTTTTCTATGTATCACTAGCTGTATTTGCTTCAATTATTGTATTTCCTTTTTATTATTATTTTTTAATTTATTTATTTTTGTTTTATGTTTTTCGTTGCAGCCCAAACCTTGCCAGTACTGTAACATTATTGCAGCTTTTATCGGGACAAAGTGCCAGCGTTGTACTAACTCAGAGAAGAAATATGGACCTCCACAGACCTGCGAACAATGCAAACAGCAATGCGCCTTTGACCGTAAGGAGGAAGGGAGGAGAAAGGTAAGAACCTGAAGTGCATGCAGTCTACTTTACAAGCTTGTGTTTAATAGTCAGTTTTATGAGCTAATATCGCCTCGTGTTTCAGGTGGATGGAAAACTTCTGTGCTGGCTTTGTACGCTTTCCTACCGCCGTGTCCTGCAGAAGACTAAGGAGCAGAGGAAGGGCTTTGGTTCCTCCAACTCTTCAACCCTGAATGAGAAAGACCACCACTCCAGATCGCACCATCATCATCACCATCACCAACACAGACACAGCAGTTCTCACCACAAGTATGTCCTCTGTTGTATTGCCTTTTTTTTTTTCTCATGCTCTCTCAATGCTTCGTCCCCAGGCTGCTCAGTCAGCCCTTCGAGTTAAAAAAACATAAATGTTTTATGTGTCTGTCATATGCTGCAGGCTGAGTGGGAGCCTGAGTCCTGAGCAGGAGCAGGGACTGTGGAAGCAGAGGTAAAGCTGCCTTCTTATTTAAGATTTATATTGAGTTTTTATTCCCAGAGTGAACACTTTCTTTTTTTATCTGCTCTGCAGCCATAAATCGTCTTCAATCCAAAAGGAGACTCCAAAGAAGAAACCAAAACTGGAGATGAAGCCATCTAACGGGGACAGGTACGACAGGTGTAGCACATTAGGTGCTATATTTTGGTTACATTTGTTTTCCTTGCTGCCGTTCCCAGTGTTAGCTTCATGCTCATTTCCTTCTCCCTCCAGTAGTTCCATTACCCAGTCTATGGATTCAGGGGGAACGGACAACTTCATTCTCATCAGCCAGCTGAAGGAGGAGGTGATGTCACTGAAGAGACTTCTGCAGCAGAGGGATCAGACCATCCTTGAGAAGGACAGAAAGGTAGGTTAACCTGCCTGAGCTAACTTCTGCTTTTGCTTTGCTTTGTTTGAGGGGTTGATTTTTTTTTTTTTTTAATGACCAAATTCTCTTGCAGCTCACAGAGCTCAAAGCAGACTTTCAGTACCAGGAGTCAAATATGAGAGTGAAGATGAATCAAATGGAGAAATCACACAAAGAAGCTATGGAGCAACAGCAGGTAGAAATACATGTGTGACACTATTGGCTTCAAATTCTTACTTGTTTGTGTTAAATTTTGTTCCTAGAATATCCTGTGAGAAGATGTGTACATGTTTGATTTATTCCTCCCTTTTCTTTGTTCTCATTAGTGTTAGTGTTCAACTGTGTCAGTTTGAATTGACAAGCTGTTTCCAAGTAGGTGTAGTAATCTAGTCATTTTACACACCAGAGAACCAATTCATTGGAATTATGTTCTGCAATGATGTAATGGTTATAAAGGATTAATACAAGGGATTTGCATGGACACTTATTGCATGGATACAACAGTTGGGCCAGCTGATCCATTTCCCATCAAACTTGTCAGTCTTAATTGTCTTTATAGTTATTTTCTAAGTGTAAAAGTGTGCTTGTTGCTAACCAGATTAAAAAAAATGAAAGGAGAAAAAAAAAGCATCTATATGCCAGCATTTATAACTCATTATGTGTTTTGTTTCCACAGGCTAAGAACAGGGAGTTGATGAAACAAGTGGCTGCCCTCTCCAAGGGAAAAAAGTTTGACCGGACAGGAAGTTCACTGCTGTTACCCTAACAATAGGCCGGCCAGCGGGTGACAACACAGAGCGGCTTCATTTTTTGTAACACTGTGAAAGTCTCTCTCCTGTGTTTCCTCATTGCCATCGACATCAACTACTTTTAAATTGGTAAAAAGCCAGAGACCATGTTGTACATGGAAGTCAAATGTTAAATCAAAGAATCCTTTTTTTCTCTAAATAAATAAATCGAAGTATTTTAGATATTTTCTGGCGGCTTTTCCACTGGATCATAGGATATGACTTTGGATGTGGTGGAGGATGAAGTCCTCTTTTTATTTTTATTTTTATTTTTTTAAATCCAACACTGCCGGGCCAAAACAAAAACCATGGTGTGCATACAGTATGTGGAGAACGTTGTCAATGCAGCCACTTAATTTTTATGGATGTCATACATTTTATTTATTCAACTGTATTTCTTAGCTTTTTTTATTTCCTCACAACATACTAAGAGAATATCCCACATTTTGGGGTTTTCTTCAATAGTAATTAGTTATATTTTTCTAAATGGACGCGATCGTGGAAGACAGACGCTCTTAACGGAGACCATGTGCAACTTTACAATGTATGCAAAAGTGGGAAAGGCGACCACTAAGCTGCTGTTTGACAGTAGAGAAATCTCTCGGTTAATAATTCATATAAAGAAAACCAACCAATGAGCACTAAGAATGGCTGTCTCTTGGCTGCCCAGTTTCTCACTGTGTGACAGCTGTAGTGCTTTGCTGTTTCTCTTTAGTGGAACGATTGTAATACTGCATGATTTTACTGCCAGATACCGGATGGCTTTGTGGTCAGACTTTTTCTTCCCCTGCCCCTCTTTTAATTAGTTTTTTAAGAATCACTTGTAAATGTATCACCGGGGTCAGCCAATGTATTTAAACTATTGCTTGTATCTGTTTTAGTGAGTACAGTATGTGTATGGTAAGGCCAGTTGAAATTAACATGTCTGTAGAAGATGCTTTTTAAACAAACACACCTATCACCCTACATTACTGGGCTGGTTTCATACTGTGGTGTCCAGGATCACTTTTGTACTTTTTTCCAAACCAAGTGTTTTAAAACTATTAAAACTGGCTAAACTGTTATGGTGTTCTCTTTGACTTTTTATTTTACTTAATACTTAATGCATAGTGGTTCTCCTTTTTGAATCTGTGGAGAGGAGGGATAGTGAATATACTAGGTAAAGCATACTGGATTTAGACCTGATGTAAGGGATAGGGTGAGGTGGAGGCAGATGGAACATCTAAAAGAAGAATGCTTGCATCCATTGAGTGAGGAATCCATCTGTGTCAAAAATATTATGTATGAATTGTAAAAGTTTTTCCGAGCTTCCAGATGTGCTTATGCACTCCCTGTCACCACCAGCGGGTAACATTTTACCTATGCGCTGGGTTTTATGAGTGTTGCTGTTTTTGCTTTTCATATTTATTTTTTCCTACATACATCACAATATTTTGTTTTATTTTTGTTTCACACATGGTACAGCAGTAATTCATTTACTCTACACAAACCTTCCTTTCAATTAAAATAACACTGTATGCACGCATGAAAAGGAGCAGGAAGAAGAATTAATTCATCTAGAAGTAGCATTGGGTATTACATTAAAGTACAGCCTGACACTGGTTCAACTTTGGTTGATAATTTCTCAAAACGATTCATAGTTTAGACGTAAAGTCATAGCAACTGCTCACATTCTGTGGATAGATTGATTCTTCCTATTTTTAAACAGGAATTGACTGTACCTGTCAAGTATTTGATACTACCTCTAATACATCTAATAACGAGAACAAATAAATAATATCTGGTCCACACAAGTTGTTCTAATTTTTACAACAATAAAAAGTGAAAACCATAGAACCAGTTGGCTATATAGTAATTTTTGAATTAATCTTGAAAGGCTTTCAGTAATTTATTCTCCAACAGCTTTAGGGGCGCTATGTCACAGTATTTTATTTTATCTCCCCCTGTGTGCACTGTAACGACATATAAGTTATTTGCGATAAAGGGAACGATTCTTGAGTTAAATGTAGCGGTGATGGTTCTATTTGGCTAGTTAATTAAAATGTAATACAAATTAAAATCATAAAACTTTAGTGAATAGAGTATGAAGTAAAGTCGAGACATTCGTTTTATTTTTATGGAATGAGTATGGGCAAAAATTCAGTATCATTAAATGTATCATAAACTAATACTCAAGCGCAAAGACAATGATTGGCGTTTGCAAATTACTAGTGAAAAATATTGTACCTTTTGCGGTGAAATCCACTTATTCCTACGTTTTAGAGAGTACCCGAATGTGTCACGTTTTTCATCCGGGTCACTGGGACTTTCCGCTAGTTTGGCTAGTTCAGTCTGCAGATCGCTGCAGTCCGTGACAGTAATAAAAATGAAAACAACCCTTACCCGAATGTATATATAATGCGTTTAATGAGATAGGGTGTTTATTGTTTGACCTTGCAAGTTAGTGTAGGTTTCGGGTAAAATATGTTTTATAGCACGGATTTTAGTCCCTGTATTACAAGTTGTTTTGTCTAGCCAATATTAGCTAACTTACTTAGCCTCATCTATTAGCATTCAGCAGATAAATCGAGCTGGCTAAAACAAAAGCGTACAAAATCTAAAAAGAACTCAACGAAAGGTAAGTGGCAGTTGACTAGAAGTTTATTTTATCTATTTTGTCTTTGCTTTTATTTTGCTTTACGGTCTTAAGTTCAGGCTAGCTAACGAATATGAAGATTAACTTTGTTTTAATTACAGCACAGCTAACACGAAGTTAATAGGATTCAGGTCACAGCTCTTTTCCCATTTTTTAAAATAAATGACCAAAACCACAGACTGAGTGGAGTTCTCTTTAATCTTACTATGGCTATTTATTCCCCTAATTAGCAATAGTGGGGACGTTGAAGTAAATAGAGTACGTCTTACTGTGGAAAGCAAAAAGCAATCTATGAAGACAGAGAAAGTTAAATTAGAAGGCCCAAATGCTTAAACTCTAAATATTGTGCTTGTAGAATGTCGGACTCGGACAGTGACGATGATCAAGATCGCCCCTTTTCTATAACTGGCTTCCTTTTTGGAAACATCAACGAAGATGGACAGCTAGAAGATGACAGTGTTTTGGACAATGTGGGTGTTTCTGATACATTTGCCTGCAGAAACATTTAGTAGCACATTTTAGTTTGCAAACCTAAACTTTCTTCAACAGCTATCTGCTTTTAATGTTCATGGAAATGTTTTGTTTCTGTCTTTATTTCCCCATATCAGGAGTCCAAAAAGCATCTAGCTGGTTTGGGTACTCTGGGTCTGGGCTCACTTATTACAGAGATCACTTCTAATGAGGATGATGATAAGGAAGAAAACAGAGACCCTGCCAGCGTGGATGCGGAAGGTGAGATCACATATATGAAGCAAATTAGGAGGAGTATTGTGCAAAGTTTAAAATAATTGACCTTCTCCAGGTTGGGTGAAGAGCACTGAGGATGCAGTTGATTATTCTGACATCAGTGAAGTTGCTGAGGATGAGACAAAGAAGTACCGTCAGGCCATGGGATCGCTGCAGCCCAGCAGGAAAACAGGTGATCAGCAACATTACAACTCTTATTATGATTAACTGTGAAGACAATGAGGCAGTTATTGTTTTTACCTTATCAGTTCATGATCAGTTAAAAAAAGTCGTTTGAAAAAATATGTCAGTCGAAGATTTTATGACATTTTAAGATGCTTAAGGTGGATACAGTCTTTGGAAAAAAAAAATTGGTTGTTAGATTTTTCTAACCCTTACACAGGTTATGGTTTGTTTGTTTTTTCATCATAGAACATTTTTATTATTGTTTTATTCATTGTCTTTGTGCTCTTTTAGGGATATTCTAAAAATGTGGGACTTTCTGTTACTCTTATCTACATTCATGTGAAAAAGAGCATTTTCAACGGACTGCATAAAGTTTGTGTAACTAAGTATGCCTCCTGTTTCAGTAGCTTTTAAAATCACCTTTAGAACCAGCAAGTTAAAATAATAGTTTTCTGTATGACTTTGTCTCTCAAATCATTTTGAGGAATTTTGGCGTACTCTTCTGTAGTACGTAATTAAGTTCATTGAGGTTTGCAGACATGCTGCAGAATTTCAATTATATTGAGGTCTGGACTTCACAACACCCTGATTTCTTTTGCAACGATTCTGTTTTAGATATGCTGCTGTATTAGGATCATTGTCCTGTTCCTGAGCCATTATTGGGCCAGCCTTTATCTTTCAGACAGATGCCGTGACATTTGACTCTAGAATACTTTGGTGTACAGAGGAGATGAGAGATGAGATACACTTTATTAATCCCGAAGGAAATTATGGGTTACAGCAGGCAGCATGCTAGTTGGCGCATGCGCACTTACAAAGGAACCTTCCGACCAAACATACACAGACATCACATAGGGACACAGGTCAGCTAGGTAGGCTGATAGGAAGAACAGTGAAAATACGCAACATGAGGTGAGAGGAGGAGAAAAAACTCCGTCCACACGGAGCTCCAAATGAAAACACATGAACACCATGTAACACGTGACAAGCAGTGGGGTTGGGTAAGGGGTGAGACAAGTGGGCCGATCCAGACGCAGCATCCCGCCCTGCAGCCTTCCAGCGCTGGGCCCGACCCGCCATCCGTCTCGGCCTTGGAGATAAGCGTACGAAGGCGTTGGAACAAAGAGTCTAAACGCAGATCATGGTTGATTTAATGACTGCAAGATTAACTGCAAGGTGTTTGTGTTAACATGTTGTCTTTGGTTTTGCCAAACATGGCACTGTGTATTATGGCCAAACATCTACACATTTTGCACGGTCTGACCTTGGGGGGGAATTTTCTGGGATGTCCACTCCTGGGTAGATCATGGTATTGTGTTAACACACAACTGAATGCATCTGCTAGTTACCCTTTTAATTCCTATGGAAACAGTAAGGATGTCCTTAGTTTTTCACATGGCTGCATAGTCCTGTTTTTTTCGTCATGACTATGTTAATAAAAAAATACTTTCAAACTCTTTATTCTTAGATGATGAGGATGACTATGATGCTGATTGTGAGGATATTGACTCTAAGCTCATGCCCCCTCCGCCACCACCAACTCTTCCTACATCTAAGAAAGAGGAACCCTCCACTCAGAGCACAAATGGTAAGTACATAGTTGCTTGTGATTACTTCCTAAAAGAGTAATTGGTTTTGGATTAGTCATTCTCTCTGTTTTAATCAAATAATTTCCATCACAAAATTTGATAGCCTCCTTTGATTTATTACTGTCACCTGCAGCAGTTGGGGAAGATGGGGATGGCATCATCCTGCCTTCCATCATCGCACCATCCTCTACAGCAGATAAGATTGACTTCAGCAGCTCCTCAGACTCTGAATCAGAAACTGACCGTCCCTGTCAGGGTTCAGGGGCCGGTGGTTCTGCTGACAGGCTCACACTCCCTCTGGCTGGCATCATGCAGAAAGATGCTGCCAAAGCGTTGCCAGGTGTCACAGAGCTCTTCCCAGAGTTTAGGCCCGGAAGGGTAAATCATCTTTATTTACAGTGTGCTCAATTTATGAATATTATCAAGCATACTTAAAGTTCATTTTAATCAACATTGTTAAATTGAAGAAGTGCATTAAAACCCATTATCGTGAATCTGCTGCTAGGTGCTCCGGTTTTTGCGCCTGTTTGGTCCTGGAAAGAACGTGCCATCGGTTTGGAGGAGCGCCCGCAGGAAAAAGAAGCGAAAACACAGAGACCATCAGCCTGGGACACCTCCTCCAGAAGGAGAACCGTCAGAACAAAGCCAGGAGAAGAAATCTGGATGGGTGTATGAGTACGCTCTTCCTCCACCTCCAGAGCAGTGCCTTTCTGATGATGAGGTAAGTCTTTGCTGCATGCTTGTGTAATATCAGCTCTTAGTAGTTTTTACTCAGTATGTCAGTTTAATCAACACTTGCATACATGCATTCTGTTTTGTCCAGATAACCATGATGGCTCCAGTAGAATCAAAGTTTTCACAAACTTCTGGGGATGGGGACAAGGAGACAGAGTCTCGGCCTAAAGTAGCAGAATGGCGATATGGTCCAGCCCAGCTCTGGTATGACATGCTAGGGGTCTCTGAGGATGGAAGCAATTTTAACTATGGGTTCAAGCTTAAGGAAATACAATCTGATGAGCCTCAGCAGCAGGATACACCTAATGAAATTACAGAGACTTCTCAAGAGGTATGCAGATACAGACATCTCTAACAAAAGAGGGTAAATGATACCCATTATTATTGCTAAAGTTGTGTAATATGTCCATAGGTCCAGACGCAGGAGGACGATGACATTGTCAGTGGTAATGATGATGAAGATAAAGACAGAAAAGCTCTGGAGAATGAACTCTTCCTCATGGTCACTCAGCTGCAATGGGAGGATGATATCATTTGGAACGGAGAGGACGTGAAACACAAGGGTACCAAGACTCAGCGAGCCAGCCTTGCAGGATGGCTACCCTCTAGCATGACCCGTAATGCCAATGCTTACAATGCACAGCAGGGTAAGGCAGCTGAAAAACTTCAGAAGTAAATCTCTGTGGGTCTTTATTTCTTTTCTTTTTTAATGCAAGCAGAATACAGTACCCTGGTGGGGTATTTTTGTACGAACAGTGATAATTGTTGGTGGAGGAGTCTGGTGTAATATTCGGTTTGTTTAAAACAAGTCCTAAAATTTTGTTTAAATTTAAAGGTCTGACAAGAAGTAATTCTCAGCTGGTGCCACCGACACCTCCACCCATGCCCAAAGCTGCTTCGATTTCTGGTTCGAAGAGGGACAAAAATAGCCACGATAATCAAGGTCAGTTTATGCTTTTGGTCACATTTCAGTAGTATCTGTTTCTAGATCATTTCTTACTGTTTGTTTTGTATTCATGTGTTGTTGTCCCTTTACAGCCTCCCAGGACGAAGACTGTCTTTGGTTCTCCATATTTCCTATTGACAACGAAGAGTTGGTATACGGACGTTGGGAAGACAACATTATCTGGGATGACCAGGAGATGGATTACATGCTTGAGCCGCCTGTTCTTACACTGGATCCCAATGATGAAAATATAATTCTAGGTATAGTAACAAAATCTTTGTCTGCCACTTCCTCTGTTATGCGTTTGCTTGTTTTAGGCTGTTTTTTAATGTGTGTTATGCTGCCATCACTCGAAGAAATTCCTGATGAAAAGGAGGAGACGACCTCCCACTCGCCATCAAAAGAGAATAAGAAGGAAACTGCAATCAAGAAGAGCCGCATTCTGCTGGGGAAAACGGGCGTGATAAAAGATGAGCCACAGCAGGTATGGCAAAGGCAATGTTGATTATTTGCTGCTGATTTGAACTGGAGATATGGTTTGTTTGAGGAAAAAGGTAAAAATATCTGAAAGGGGGGGGGGGGGGGGTTGCATAACA
>VUQR01003269.1:95955-111888 GCA_015108515.1 Hemichromis elongatus
ACATAACAAAAGCATCACTGTTAGAGGGACATACTCAGGAACAGTTTTACACTTGAAAAACTAGAATTATAGAATGGAAGCACATTGAGTGGTATGCATGCTTTCTCTCAACACAGAACATGTCCCAACCTGAGGTTAAAGACCCTTGGAATCTGTCCAATGATGAGTTCTACTACCCCAAACAGCAAGGCCTGAGGGGAACCTTCGGTGGCAACATCATTCAGGTAAATAGTCGTTTATAACAGTGAAGATAAAGCTAAAAATCAAATTTTGTTGTATAATATGAAAACTTTTGTCTTGTTGACAGCACTCCATCCCAGCCCTGGAGCTGCGGCAGCCCTTCTTCCCTACTCACATGGGACCTATGAAGCTTCGCCAGTTCCATCGTCCAGCTCTGAAGAAGTACTCCTTTGGAGCTTTGGCTCAGCCGGGTCCACACCCTGCTCAGCCTCTGCTCAAACACATAAAGAAGAAGGCCAAGGTGTTTCCTCAAGCACTATTACACTGTGAATGTAGAGATAACTACGTTGTATTTAAATGTTGTCATTTTAATGTTGACGTGTACTGAATATATTATCTTTTATAGATGCGAGAACAAGAGCGGCAGGCATCAGGAGGGGGAGACATGTTCTTCATGCGAACCCCGCAGGACTTGACAGGCAAAGACGGAGATCTGATTCTGGCTGAATACAGTGAAGAATACCCCCCTCTCATCATGCAAGTTGGCATGGCAACCAAAATCAAGAACTACTACAAAAGAGTGAGCTTGACATTGCATTTCTATTGTACTAACTTTGCACTTATGTTCTGCTCTGTTGAGAAATCTAAAGTGTGATTTTTTTTTTTTAAATTACTATTATTTTTTACAAAGCATAATGAAACTCACCAGATCATCAAATTGTACTTTGGAACTCATTATCATTACGCTGTTACTGTGCTTTTAGAAACCTGGAAAAGATCCTGGAGCACCCGATTGTAAGTATGGAGAGACTGTGTACTGTCACACATCCCCTTTCCTGGGTTCTCTGCATCCCGGACAGCTTCTCCAGGTCAGCACCGTATCAGAGAAATAACCATTATTTAGATCGGTGCATATATAAAATCTCTCTGTTCTGTTATCATAACTGTATGATGGTATGCCTTTTCTTCAGGCTTTTGAGAACAACCTCTTCCGTGCTCCAATCTACCTTCACAAGATGCCCGAGACTGATTTCTTGGTTATACGAACACGACACGGCTACTATATTAGAGAGATTGTGGACATTATTGTAGTTGGTCAGGAGTGTCCCTTGTTTGAAGTTCCAGGGCCGAACTCCAAACGAGCCAATACTCACATCAGAGACTTCCTGCAGGTATTTTATTTTTTTTATTTGGACCTCAGTTGTTGTCTGCACATAGGTGACCTATCACTTCTGTGTTCTGCAGGTGTTCATTTATCGCTTGTTCTGGAAGAGTAAGGACCGGCCGCGGAGAATCCGCATGGAGGATATAAAAAAAGCTTTCCCCTCACACTCAGAAAGCAGCATCAGGAAGCGACTTAAACTGTGTGCTGACTTCAAGCGTACAGGTAGACTTCACATATTTGACTGTGTCGATTGTTTAGTGATCATCATCATGTATTAAACTAACTTGTGTTGAGTCAGGAAAATATTTAGGGAATAAAAAGATTCTGTGCATTTTGTAGTTGCATGAAGTCAGCTGTGTGTGTGTGTGTGTGTTTCCTGAACTGACAGACAGGAGCGTTGAAAGAGCTTTTTATGCCAACAATGGATGTTACACCAGAGGTATGATGGTAGTGTAAGGACAGGATAAGGAAACAGGATATGACTGTGTAGTATAACCACAGCATATTTTCTACTGTGTGACAATAATGGAAATAAAGCAATGTTTTTTATTATTTTTGCTTATCACAATGCACTCTATGATTGAGCAGATGGGTATAAACGATTTGTGTGCTTGTCCTGATGCCAGGGATGGACTCAAACTGGTGGGTGCTGAAGCCTGATTTCAGACTGCCAACAGAAGAAGAGATCAGGGCCATGGTCTCTCCAGAGCAGTGTTGCGCTTACTACAGCATGCTGGTAGCAGAGCAAAGGCTCAAGGTAACAGCTATTACCTACATGTATCTTCTTTTGTAATTATTTAGTTTTCTGTGTCATCAAGTTTTTTTTTCACCCCTTTAGGATGCCGGATATGGTGAGAAATCTTTCTTTGCTCCAGAGGAAGAGAATGAAGAGGACTTTCAAATGAAGATTGATGATGAGGTATCAACCGAAACTCTTCCTCATAATAAAGTTAACTAATACAGACTTGAGACGACACAACGCTGATTATGTGTCACCCTCCAGGTGCGGACAGCTCCTTGGAACACAACCAGAGCCTTCATTTCTGCCATGAAGGGGAAGTGCCTGTTAGAGGTTACAGGCGTGGCTGATCCCACAGGCTGTGGAGAAGGTTTCTCCTATGTAAAAGTGCCCAACAAGCCCACTCAACAGAAGGTCTGAGTGTCTGAAGTTAAATTCTGCCATCACAGCATTACTTACATGAACACGGTGGGTGACAAGTTCGTTTCTGGTGGTTTTGCAGGATGACAAAGAGCCACAACCAGTGAAGAAGACAGTAACAGGGACAGATGCTGATCTGAGGAGGCTCTCACTGAAGAATGCCAAGCAACTGCTGCGCAAGTTTGGCGTGCCAGAGGAGGAGGTGAGACCAGGATGATGTTTAAGCACTTTAAACAGATGGGGGAGATTATCAAACTTTTCCCTGATTACGTTTGATCTGAACAACCAATAGAAATGGAGGAAAGGATTTACTTTTAAGATGATTTTTAAACGTTTTAAAGTGATTGTGTTTTTGTCTGTGTCAGATCAAGAAGTTGTCACGTTGGGAAGTTATTGACGTGGTGAGGACCATGTCCACAGAACAGGCACGCTCAGGCGAGGGACCCATGAGTAAGTTTGCCAGAGGCTCTCGTTTTTCTGTTGCTGAACACCAGGAGCGTTACAAGGAAGAGTGCCAAAGGATCTTTGACTTGCAAAACAAGTGAGTTTTCATTTATCATTATGTGTTTTATTTAGGATCCTGCCTCTGCACACTTTGACTTCTGTATCTATTTGCATCCCCACCTCAGAGTGTTGGAGTCTACAGAGGTGCTCTCAACAGACACAGACAGCAGTTCAGCAGAGGATAGTGACTTTGAGGAGATGGGTAAGAACATTGAGAACATGCTGCAGAACAAGAAGACCAGCACCCAACTTTCTCGTGAGAGGGAAGAGCAGGAAAGGAAGGAGCTGCAGAGGATGCTGATGGGTGAAGAGAGTGATCGTGACAAGGGACGCAAGGAGCGGCGCAAAGGTATATGTAAGTGTCCATTTGTGATAATAAACAAAATCCTAATGTTAAGGACAAAAAATTGGGTATATAACTGTGAACTTTACTTTCTTTCACTCTATAGCCAGTTCCTTGTCCACCAGCTCCCACAAAGATGATGACACATCCTCCGTCACCAGCCTGAACTCCTCGGCCACGGGACGCCGACTCAAGATCTATCGCACCTTCAGAGATGAAGACGGCAAAGAGTATGTCCGCTGTGAAACTGTGCGAAAAGCTGCAGTCATCGACGCCTACACCAGGATCAGAACCACCAAGGATGACGAATTCATGTGAGTTGACTGTAATTAAAGTCAATTTAATTAAAAATCAGTTATTTGGTTCTTGGAAGTATCCCATCAGACTGGTTCTGTATTTATTTGAGCTTTTATGTAACGGTTAAAATAAAGTAATTTTGACCCGGCAAAGTTTATGTTTATAGTGTGGTTAATGCACAGAAACCAGTGAAAAATAACTTTCCTGCGACTTTGTTTAAAATTTAAATTAGTTTTAATATTTTTTGATACATCTATTAAATATGCAGAAACCTTTTCTTGTTGGTATTGTACGCTGTAATCAGATTGATCTGATTCATGCGTATGGATTGAACTTACTAAGAAAAAAAATGGACTGTCACTTAACTCAGACCTCATTTTATAAACCCGTGAATGCTAATGCTCCTTGTTTTTCTTTTTTAAATCTTTTTACAGACGAAAGTTTGCCCTTTTTGATGAGCAGCACAGAGAAGAGATGAGGAAAGAGCGCCGGCGTATTCAGGAGCAGCTGAGGAGGCTGAAGAGAAACCAGGAGAAGGATAAGATCAAGGGGCCTCCAGAGAAGAAGACCAAGAAGGTCAAAGAGAGACCAGACCTCAAGGTAAAAGTAAGCTTGCTGATTCAGTACTATATGCCTTTCTTTCACTTTTTCCTCACAAGCTTCATGGTAATGCACAAAATTCAAAACCTAAAGCCAGTTTAGCTTGAACAGTTCTTCTTCTTATAATATAGCCCTGCTAGATTATCCTCGTGTTCCTTAATGTTCTCCTCTTTTCCCTAGCTAAAGTGCGGTGCATGTGGCGCCATTGGACACATGAGAACAAATAAGTTCTGCCCACTTTACTATCAAACCAATGCCCCACCCTCCAACCCAGTCGCCATGACAGAGGAGCAGGAGGAGGAGCTGGAAAAGACTGTCATCCACAATGACAACGAGGAACTGATTAAGGTGGAGGGCACCAAGATTGTGCTGGGCAAACAGCTAATTGAAAGGTATAAAAATTATAATTATTTAAATTTTTCATGTTTTGCAAACTACATTTTACTCATTTGCTACATTCACATTGGGTCCATGTCTAATTTGTCACAGCGCTGATGAGGTGCGCAGAAAGTCTTTGGTGCTCAAGTTCCCGAAACAACAGCTGCCACCAAAGAAGAAGAGACGTGTAGGCAGTGCAGTCCATTGTGACTATCTCAATGTAAGCATCCTTATACAGATTGTTCGCCAACCGGGGAGCATAGAAATTCAAGCAGGGTTGCAGCAACCAGTGCAACACAAATTCTGGGGCATTTTGTCAACCTAGTGGTTAACACAGTGTATGCCACTTCCTGTGTGAAAGGGTCTTGAGGAAGGCTGTTATAAAGTTTAGGAGCTACAGGTTGAAAAGAGTGGTTTCCACTGGATTTAAAATAAGAATAATAAGAAGAAGTCTTTGTATTTTTTTTAATTACAGGCCAGTCTGGTTAAGTGGGCCGGACCAGTTATACTGGTCCGGCCCACTTAAGATCAAAGTAGTCTGTATGTGGCCCACAATGTAAAATGAGTTTGACATCCCTCATGTAGTGCTTTATATGCTAATAAAATTTTTAAATGATCTTAATTTCACTTGATTGTAAGGTGAGGGATTTTTTTTTAATGGATGATTTAAGACATTTTTGTTTTTTTTGTTTTTTTTTTCAGAAACCACACAAGGCCATCCACCGCAGGCGCACAGACCCCATGGTGACCTTGTCCTCTGTGCTAGAAAGTATCATCAATGACATGCGGGATCACCCCAATGTAAGAGGCGGATACAACACGTTCACTTCACCTCAAAAATCTACTCTTTGTTCCTATCCAGCTTCACCTTTATTGCATCTACTTCTTCATTGTAGACATACCCGTTCCACACGCCAGTCAATGCCAAAGTTGTGAAGGATTACTATAAGATCATCACGCGGCCCATGGACCTGCAGACACTAAGGGAGAATGTGCGCAAGCGGATGTACCCGTCGAGGGAGGAGTTCCGTGAAGCAGTGGAGCTAATTGTAAAAAACAGTGCCACCTACAATGGTAGAGTTACAGGAACACGTTTAACAGACTCAGTGTGGTTTCAGTGAGATTGTAAACCTTCATCAGTTTGTTGAGATGGCTTTCTGTTTTTGTCTCACCAGGAGCAAAACATCCAATAACACAAGTTGCACAGTCCATGCTGGATCTGTGTGATGCTAAACTGAAAGAGGTGAGTGGGTGTAAACATCATTGCTGTGTTTTTGGTCTTATTTCATATTCTCTCTCTTTTTTTTATTAGTTTCCTCATCAACTGTCAAATCTGTGTGTGTGTTTATAGAAGGAGGACAGGCTGGTGAGGCTGGAGAAAGCTATTAACCCTCTGCTGGATGATGATGATCAGGTGGCCTTCTCCTTCATCTTGGACAACATTGTAACCCAGAAAATGATGGTGGTTCCTGATGTAAGTCCCCTCTCCCAGTTCGTTTGAGAACAGTGATCAGTATAGAGTTGGGTAATGATCTGAGGCTTATTCTTCCACTCTTCTCCTCCTTTGTAGTCGTGGCCGTTTCACCATCCCGTCAACAAAAAGTTTGTGCCGGATTATTATAAAGTTATCGTGAACCCCATGGATCTGGAGACCATCCGCAAGGTGAGAGGCTCACAGGATGTCTGGCTTACAGTACCTATAATCATTTAATTCTAGCAGTAGCATAAAGAAAACACCCTGTTTGTGTGCTTGTGTTTAATTTCAACAGAACATCTCCAAACATAAATATCAGAACCGAGAGACTTTCCTTTCAGATGTCGGTCTCATCCACACGAACAGCATCAAGTATAATGGTAAATGTTTTTATGAATACTGTTACTTCATCATTTAATGTCTCTTAAAAGAGGCTTGGCTAACTTGCACAGACTTATGTTGTTATATGATTGAAGCATTATCTCTTGTGTGTCTTTGACAGGTTCAGACAGTCCTTACACCAAGACAGCTCTCGAGATTGTTAATGTGTGCAAGCAGACTTTGGCAGAGGTGTGTAGAAGATTCTTAAGGTGTTTTCACACTTGTACTTTGTTTATACTGGACCGAATCAGTTGATGAGTTTGTAAACTTGTAGTTATTCACACTGAGAAAAAAATGAATTCAAATGAACTCCAAGTAAGCTAAAATTCGTCACTACAGACTACAAGATAATTGTCAGTCTGATTTATGGCCTATGTGTCTGGGTCCGGAGTAAGTATATCCAGTTGTTGTGTCATTTCACAGCTAGTTGCTAGCCCATACAGACTTTCACACATCTATAGTAGCCATATCCCAGAATACAAAGCATACATGGTTACAGGATGTTAAGGGTTTGTACAGGTGCTTAAAATCTTTGAAAATGCTTGGATTTATATATTGTCTTTTCAAGGTTTGAAAAGTGCTTGGATTTCGGAATTGGTGCTTAAAACTGCTAGCTGTATTTCATTTACCACAAATAACTATCTGATTAAATAGTTTTCTTATAGTAGAAATAGTATAAAAGCAAAATTTCTCCACCTGGGCTGCCTTGCACTTCTGCATGTCAGTCTGTTTCAATGTTAGATACAAAAATACAACACTAATACAGACATCAATGTAGCCTAACATGTTACAGTACTACTGAACTTCTCTCTAAGTTGATTTGTTCAAATTTGTACATCTTAATTTTTAAGTGAGACGTGTGTTTTGAGTTTCTACACTATATGCATGTAAGGCAACCTTTTCCTTTTGCAGTATTTTTGTGTGATGCGTTTTTCTATGTTTTAACAAAAGTGTTTAAGTCAACCTGGGTTATTTTTTTGTAATTTGCATTCTTTTTGTAAGTAATGTGCTCAGAAATGCTTGAATTTGACCCTGAAAAAGGTGTATGAATCCTGGACGTCTTTTGTGCAGCTTCAAAGCAATGTTGAGAGCAAATCAAAGGCAGTTTGACTCATAGTTTCAAAAATGTTGTATTGACAGAAAGTGGAGATGTGCAACCCAGGTTTGTAAAGTCAAACTGTGATATATTTTGAATAATTACAGGATTGTATTGTTGCAATTACAACAGTACAGTATATAAACAAGAAAAAATAACCACTTTAAGAAATAATCACCCTTTATTGTAATTGCAGTATGATGAGCACTTGACTCAATTGGAGAAAGACATCTCTACTGCTAAAGAGGCAGCTCTGGATGCAGCAGACCTGGAGAGTCTGGAGCCAATGACGCCTGGGCCATACACACCTCAGGTAAACCAGCCTCCAGGGTCTAGTTTCATTCAGCCAAACCAAGTACTCTAAACTTTTCTGTGTGCAGTAGCTTCCTTGCCTCTCCTTGCATTGCTTCTCCTTTACTTGTTCTTTGGACTAACTCTCCTTTCCAGACTTTCACATTTCATTTGTACAATCTAGTGTCTTTACTGTAGTGTCTTCTTTTTCCCAACCTGTTCTTCTCCTTCGTTCCTGCCCTCTTTGCCCTGTCTCTTTGTCTGTGTTTCTGTGTGGTGTTGGCCAGCCTGCTGATCTTTTTGACAGCGGGGCTTCGGGGAGTCTGCCCAGAGAGCCCAGCAGCCTTTTCTCTGAGGGACCTCTAGTGGGTGCTCCAGAGAAGAGAGGGGGGCAGGTATGGAGAGACCAAAATAAGTCTTGCGGTCACATGCACACCTGTCTTCTATCTATCCTCAAAGCATCCTGCTTCAGTAGGCATTTCTGTTGTACCTCCTTCCACACAGGTGACATTGGTTTTTCCCCTAATTTGTTACCGGTGTGTGTAGCTGTACTGCAGACCTGAACTTTTTAACCAGCAGAACTGTGTCCAAGAACACTGATGTCTGATTCAGTGAAAGGGGGAAAATTCAGATTGCGCTTTGACCTGATTCTGCAGACATTGTTCAGAGATCACATGTGAAAATGACTTCTGTAAACAGTGAACACCACAGTAAACGGTGACAGGTCATCTTTTAGGCACATTTGTTCCCTGACCCTTTTTATTCTACATCTCAGGGACGGCACAGCAGAAGACCAGGGGAAGAAGAGTCTGATGTGGATATCGAAGGCTTTGATGAGGATGACGATGGGAAACCCAAGACTCCTGCTCCCGTAAGAAAAACAGATTTACTATTACTGAGCACATACACACAGATGCAAACTGCCTCGGCATGGTTCTTATTCATCTCGTGTTTGTGTGACCTGTGTCTGCAGGCAGAGGATGCAGAAGGAGATCAAGAGTACGAGGACGATGATGAGGACTTGTTGCTACCTCCTCGCAGGCGGGTGCATGACCACGATGATGAGGAGGAGGAGGAGGAGGAAGACGATGTAAGAGCTAATCGTCCAGCTCAAGCCAGCGTGCTCTATCAGGATCTACTCATGTCTGACGTAGAGGATGATGCCAGCGAAGAGGAGGGCGACAACCCGTTCTCCTGTAGGTTCACAATTTCCTCCAACATTCAGAAGTTCAGAATCTATAAATGGCAAAATCTGGTGGACACAGAATGTCACTTCTCTCGTAAAATGTCCTTATGAAATGTGTTTCACCCGCTAGCCATACAACTATCGGAGAGTGGCAGCGACTCAGACAGAGAGGTTGATGTGCGACCTGCACCTCCACGGAGAACTCAGGAGACGGCCCGCATGGGCATGGAGCAGGACGAAAGTATGATGTCATATGACGGGGATGGACCTGATGGGCCGCACATGGAAGACAGCAATGTCAGGTAAAGCAGACCAGCTGACCACAATTAAAGCATAAAAATATAAATGATGGCAGTCTCCTCATCACAAAAGTATGGATGGGAAAACGACAATTAAAGCTAAATTTAAATTGTCTTCTTGAAGTATTTAAATATTTTTATTATATGCATATCTGTGCCACTGAATCATTCCATGTCCTGATGTTATTTTAAATGTATTTCCTTGGTTTCCGTCTCAGTTACGGGAGCTATGAGGAGACAGAGAGTCAGAGTCAGATGCAGCCATCTAGTTTGGGAAATGGAGAAGAATACGGCATCAGCGAGGAGGAGGAGGAAGACGAAGAAGACGAGGCACGGAGGAGAGGCCCAGCTGTGCTCTCTCAGGTCCAGCTCAGCGAAGATGAGGAGAGCGAAGAGTTCAGATCTATTGGGGGCGACAGCGACATGGACTCTGACAATTAGCTTCTTTGATTTCTTCTGTTTTTTTTCCTGAGGAAATAGGATCTTAAGTAAATATGTACAGTGTTATTTTGTAAAAAAAAAAAAATCATGTTATACCGCTTGTAGAAAGAAAAAACTGCACCTTGTAAATTTCAGTGTCTTTTTATAAAATGGATGGATGTTTCTTTGTTTTATCCCCTTTTGCTTCTATTACATGTTATGGAAGCTCTTTTCCATCACCCAAAAAAACCCAAACATTTTTTTTTCTAACTGTCAGTCAAAATTTAGAGTGAACTTAGAGAGTTGACCTAATCAGACGTTTCAGTTAATAGGTGATAATAATCCTGCATTTTGAAGTCACTTAAAATTTCCACTTAGGAAACTTTGCCAAGCAAAAAGTGTTTGAGGTTTTTTCAGAGACGAGCTTCCACAATATCCAAATTCACAATAAATTAAAGGAATAAAAAAATGAAGACAAAGAATTTGGGGGGTTCTTTCTAATAAAAAAGTAAGCTGCAGCAGCTCTTTCTCAGTTTTGCTTATTGAATGAACATAATTCCAGTAAGTAGAGATTGAGAGGGATTCTGATCCATGCAGTTAAACTTCCCTTTTCATATGTTATTATTTAACTCATGTTAATATTTGTCCAATCCCTCTAGTCATTTATCATCAAATATAAGGCTTATGCATAAAGTAAAAGCAGTGGAAAGTTATCATTGAGGTGGAATATGACAGGATTTTAATGACTGTGGTTACAGTTGGAAAATTATTATAGATATTTTGATACACCAACAAAAATAGTTATAAATAAAACAAATGCCAGCTGATCAAATTATTACAGTTCTGTATGCATTTCATTTTTTTCACAATTATGTGGTGTTCTTATAGTGCCTGCAAGTTAGTGACACACAGTGAACAGCAGAGGGTACTCCAACACACACTCGATGTCAGGTTTTACTGTGTTTCAGTCATCTCAGCTACTATAACCCACTGTCTCATATTTTAATTGAAAATGATACATTATTATTAAAAAGAAAGTTCAATGTAAAGAGCACTGGGCCTGAGGTGGCATGTGGGAACACAAAATGGAGAAATACACCTTCCACTACAAATAAGTAATAACTCAAAGATAATTACATGCCAAGTGCACAAGCTGGTGTTTGAGTAAGGATTCAGGTTACTCTGAAAAATCTGGGAGAAATATGCTGATTAGGTTACAATAAATCATGCTCGGCAATACAAAAACATAAGCAAGCAAAGGTGGCCTGTAAAGTAGTGAACACTGAAAAGCTTTTAGGGACAAGCTGCACCAACCCACACCTCTATTTCCTGGAAACGCAATGCAGTGCCTTTCACACGCTTTGTTGTGATATCACATTGTTTAACAACACCATCTACTACGTAAAGGATACCCATTTAGTGTTTCTTACTTGACGATGACAAACAGCACACTTCCTGTTGCAACAGCTCTGCAAAGAACTGCTCATTCAGCTCATCGACCACACTGATGTGAGGTTTGGCTGCAGTTCTATATTCAAATTTGTAATCTATGTATAAAACCTAGTGTGTGCACATGAGCTGTAGCATGCTTGTAAAGCCACTGAGAGCCCAATCTACTGGCTTTACTTTAAGTTATAAGATTTCTCATATGGGTGAATTTAACAGCATATCAGTGCTCCTTATTTTTCTACATTCCTGTCACTTTAACACTAAATTTCTACAATAATGCATGTGATTTAGAGCTGGCTGTGATTGCCTGCCTCTTACCAAGAATTTCTTACTGAGAAAGATGAACTAGATCCTTGCACATGAATCTGAAACAGCATATTTTTTGCCCTGAGCAGCATACCACAAAGGATTCTAATACAGGCCCAAATTCCTTCTCAGTCTAAATGTATTCATGAGATTGCAGAGGCTTATCAGCCACAGAAGTAAATAATTACATTGCATCACATAACTACTATTTTACCCCAGGTAGACCCACAGGGTAAATCTTTTATCTCTGAACAGACAAATTTCTGCCCCAAGCTACAGTGGTTAGCCTGTTAGGTGAGGTAAAAACGCGTCTGTGGATAGACAAGCATCCTTTAGCAGACTGAGGGATCCGGCAGGGGCTGAGAGAGTGAGACCTGTGCATCTTCTTCACGGCTGCTGTCCGGACTGATGAGCTTTCCATCGAATGCAACAAGCTGCCAGAGTTCAAAGAAGCCGGGGAAAATGACGGCAACCAGCAACTTAAGCCCTCACCCCTGGCAGATGACAGATCTGAAAAAGAATGAATGAATTAAAACAGTTTTATGTTTTGCACATATTTTCTGGTTAACAAACAAAAAGAAAAACCTGATCCAAACCTGAGGGAAGGTAAGTGATTGGGTCAGCAGGTTGGGATTCATCAATGTCTAAACTTCGGCTGTTTCTAACAGCCTGGAGGGAGCGGAGGCTGGTACGCAGGGGTGACCTCGTCCTGTCTGGTGATGCTGCTGCTGAAAAAAACACACTGAGCTCACACTGAGGTAGTATAACCGCTGGCATCTACTGATCTTTTGGAGCTATTTTACCAAAAAGTGTTGTAAATTAAATGTGGAAAATGCACAACATGTACCATAAGAGAAAATCCAAAATAGGAGTCCTGCCTTGTCTTTTGCTCCTTGTTATTTATTTTGTCTACAGTTATCCAAACTAAAGAGTAAATCTCACTGTAATCCTTTCATAGCACAAGAACAGCAATCACTTACACTGACGGTATAAACATGCCTGACCTTGCGTACCTTGGTTCTGGGCGCGTTTAAGCAGTTTGAATTGGGTGACTTGTTGATGAAGTCTGGATGGCCTGGGACTATGGCAGCACTCCTTAACTGCTGATACGGAAGATGAAGTTTCTGATTTGTTTCCTGGAGTTGAGTAAGCAGTGTTTTCATCTGTGGTGTTAAAAGAGGATGGAGGCATCACTGGAGGCTCAGGGTTTCTCCTCTGTGAAGCAGTGGAAGGCATGGAGACAAAGTCCTGCCTCAAACCTGAAAAATATGGACAAAAGTCACTGACTCTAAATCAAACATTTAATGAGCATGATAATGATTTTTTTTTTTTAATACTCACTGGCTTCCTGCAGTTGAGCCATGATGTGGACATCTTGTAACCTGTAGCTCTTTGTTACGACATCGAGAGAGATGCTTGGCTCATTGTGACCTGCGATTAATAAATTCATAAATTCAAGACATGCAGTGCAGTCTCTGAGTATTTGTTGTCTTTTCTGCTTTTCTGTGTGCACAAACTCCTCAGGAAATCAGGAAGTAACAACGTGGCTATAATTACTGTAGGTCATATACTGCAGATACGGCTGCTGAATGTTTGCAGCATGTCAAATATACTCGAGTCACACTTTAGGAAGTTGTCCCTAGTCTTATCTCAGTTATAATACCCACACCCCAAAACATACCCAAACAACCAAAGTGAGATCAGGAATAGATAGAAAATGACCATAAAGGCTTACAGAGCAACATGAAAACACAGACCCATTATACAATACAAACAAACCACAAATAGTCTCTCTTTAAGTCAGTTATCTCTGAGCTGACATAAACACACATCTGCGTGTTAATATCCAGAATCTGCAGCAGGAAAGGGGTCAATATTTTTTTCAACTGGAAGCTTCCCACTTTGTGTTTGTAGTTCATTCATAGTCCAAGCCCTACTGACCAATCACAGTTGAGTAGGTAAGGCTACAGGCAAGTCAACAGTCCCAGAGGAGACGAAAAGAGTGATCACATTTCAACAAAACGCAATCTTTTGAACCATCTGCAACTAACTGCACATTTATCATCTGATGACAAGGTCTTTTTATTATTAGCTTTAATTTTTTTTTTTAAATATATTTTCACTGATGACCAGAACAGAAGAAAAAACTCCCAAGAAGTCTGCAGACTAGTTTAATGGGTTACTAGGTTGTGTTATTGTGCTTATTTGTGCATGATCTGGCACTGACACGACACAAGACTGTACATGAAACAGATAGTTAGTTAACGAACTAACAACATAACTGACCTAAACTCAAATTATCTAACTAAACTCAATTTATTCAAAGCCTATTAAAAAACTACGCCGTGTGTAACTGCACTGGAGTGTAAAGGTCATCTGTGTGTAGAAAATAATGTAAGGTAATGACTCAAGTTTCATGGTTGAATTTCAGAGTATGTCTTCTTTATTTAACAAAAAGGCCATCTTGAAGATTTTACCTGAACTGTCAGGGGTATTGGGTGCTGCGCTGGCAGAAGTTTTATTCGCAGAGGAGCCCACAGAGACACTGCCAGCGTGATAGGAAAGTGCAGGACGTTTGCGGAGCTCACGGCTTGATCCTGGCAATACAGAAAGTGGGAGAGAAGAAACTGAATGCCATTAAAGGAATCTTCTTTTATATCAAGGATATTTCTGGGATAGTGAATGAGTGAGCGAGCCTGTGGTGCTCGCTTGCCTTGATCCAACATTTTTATCAGTACACGGCATGCAGCTTCCATCTCAGGGCTGGGGTTATCAAGGACATGTCGACACCATTTAAAAGCAGATTCCTTTCTCTCTACAAACGACTGCTTCCTTGGAGACTCGTACAGCCTGTGGGGAGTAAGACGTTACCACTATGTGAAGAGGAGATCTGTTCAGAAGAGTGTTTAATACTGAAGAGTGCTCAGATTGTCCTAAAAATCTGCCACCTCAAAGTCTCTAATATTTCTTTAGAAGTGCACAAATTCAGGTTCACAAGCTAGATAAAATTAAATACTTCCACATCACAAGCTGCACTGTCGAAGAATATCAGTGTACATCTGACGGCACCTACCAGCTCTCTTCGTCCTGCTCTTCATCCGCTATGTCAAGGATTTCCACCAGGTCCAAAGCAGTCTCCTCTTCCTGCATTTCTTCATGTTCCCTAGAGTGTTTTTCACAGCTATAATTGTGCAACATCCTGCTGGTGGCACAGTAAGGCAAGGGTGGATTGCACCCAGACTTCAAACTGTCCAGTCTTATTCTAGCATCCATAGCAAAAGACCCACTGCTACAGCTCTTCACTCTTGCTGGTTCAATATCGGCCCAGATGTTGCTGTATGTATCTGATTTACTCTGTGGCCACATACAGCTGCTTTTCAGACCACTAAAGAGAAAGTGGTGGTTCACACTTGCAGGTGGCAAATAGTATTGGCTCCAATCGCTCATCGTTTGGTCCTGGAGTTCCATTTTCTGGGTGAAATCTTTAAATCTCCTCGCGTCTTTAAGCTCTCGTCCACTTAAATCTTACTCCTCCATAATGGTAGCCTCCAAACCGGCCTCTCACGAACACCGGGTTAAATGTTGGTTTAAACACAACTCTTTTTAAAAAAAAAAAAGCAGTTAATTTGCTCTCCACATACAGCAACTGTAGCTTGACTTTACCTTCTGCTGACCCAGATTTATTGAGTGGAGCTGTTAAGTATAGACACTCAACAGATTGGATGGATTTAGGAAAGCATCACGAGCTTATGTGGATTAGAATCCACGAGTTGGCATTCAGGATCACTTCATCAAGACTTACATGTGCGGGTAAAAGGATGCAGTAACTATATCTGTGATTTCTCAGATGAGAGCAATACTACTACACAGGCCATGACAGGGTGTTAACTGGTAGCTAAAAAATGTCCCCTCCGTGTGGTCATTACAGCTGTATATACTGCGTTGTTGCCACTGCTGAATGTTTGCAGTTAACAGCTGATCAAATGTACCTGAGTCACCGTAGAGGAAGTTGTGCTGACAAAGGTGTTCAGATGCTCTCTTTTGTACAGACAAATGAATAGTAAGGTTTTTGGCATCCCTTATATCCTGATGAAACCATGTGAAGATCAATACCTCTCACTTACATGTGCACATTTTTTTTTCATGCAGTATGTTTGCAGGAGGTTAAGCCTTTTAGGAACATAAACTTTTTTTTTTTCAGCGAAGGAGCAATAATTCAAAGTTAGTAGCTCCACAACATCTGCCCTATAATAAATTTAATTAATGATGCTAGTATTTAAATAAAAAAACAAAACTGCAGCACA
Organism: Hemichromis elongatus; assembly: GCA_015108515.1. Lineage (NCBI taxonomy): Eukaryota > Metazoa > Chordata > Actinopteri > Cichliformes > Cichlidae > Hemichromis > Hemichromis elongatus. Next base: position 111,788 of record VUQR01003269.1, read on the forward strand.
CAGAAATTCATAAACGTGATCAAAGTGGAAAATCATTGAGTCCATTAAAATTTATTTTTTTAGAGTATCTTCAGTCTACAGTGACATACAGAAGGGTTGGG
>VUQR01003270.1:6091-16364 GCA_015108515.1 Hemichromis elongatus
CCTGGGACTGACTGGAAAAGGTCAGCCACAGTCCCAGTTGAGTGGAAGTGTGGGAAGATCGTTATCATGTTTCCTGCATCAATATGTGCTTTGAAGAGTGCGGACAGAGAGGATTGGTGGCATTTGTGGAGGCTACAAAATATCAGGATCAGGTTTAATTTACCTTAAGTTTCATAATTATTCTGTTAGGTTTCGTCAACGACACACACACACATGCACAGACATGTGCTTTAAATGATGTGACACAATACTGGCATAGATTGTGAGCCAGAAGCCACTCGCTAATGTTTCTTGGAGGGATTGCGCAACCTTCAGCTTCACCAGCAAAGCACCGCTAATTGAACAAGTAAAACTGCATTATTCAGGAGCGGCATGTTCTCCACATAAGCTGCCTGCAGGCTGAAATCTCCGGTGTGACAACGAGGCATGGGATCCTAACTGTGACAACACCTTCTTCCCCACTTTTCCTCATCACTTCTATCCCCGCTTTGTGACTGTAGCCCTTGTTATTTTTATCACTTATGATGCCGTTTCCTTTTCTGCTCTTTCTCATCCCATCCTTAGCCTTCTTTATTTTGTCCTTTGCCTTAAGTGCTTTTGCTTTTGCCCTCTCCCTTCACTGTGTGTGTGTGTGTGTGTGCCATCTGAGGTTGTTTTTCTTCTTCATGCTCCCAGGCCTGCTGTGTGCTGCCAGACCCCCACAGCCAACCCAGATCTGTGCCCAAAATTCCTCACTATTGACCAGCCCTTCATACTGTGTGCTCATTTGTGTGTGTGCATGAAACTGGCTCACACTCTGTACTGTCCCTTTTCCCGTGCTATACTGTGAGTTCCCAGAACCTCTAAATTGACCTAAACATAATGGATTCACTGTGCGTGTAGATGGCATAAGGTTTCAGAGCCACACCTGACTGAAATGCAGATGGGAGGAGTATTAGATGGAACAGAGGAGGGAAAAGTCACTCGTACTCTGAGAATTTGTCAAGAAACAGGGTGGCTGTGAAATTAGAGTCAGAGTTTCACACTTAGTGGACACATACCTCTCCCACTGGCTTGTCTGTAACGGGGTGTAGCAGCTCTGAGACTGTGCGTATGTGCGAGCTGTCACGTCTGCCTTACTGAGTCAGGCAGCACGACCAGTCAGCAGTAAACAGTTGTCGGGGCGGGGGTTTGGGGGGGGGTGTATGTTTACCCAGGATTGCCTTTCTTTAAGTTGCCATCGCAGTTTACGGTTTGTGATCAGATATCCAAACATGCCCGTGGGATGAATAAACAATGAGGCTCAGTGGATTATCAAACTAAAAGGGGTTTCCCCATCAGAGTGACGAGGTTTACTTCAGACAGAGGTGGGAGGATTAGGATCAAACCTGCTCTGGTCATAAATATTGTGACTAACTGGCTAAAGGGTTAATTATAAAAAAAAAAAAACCCTCAAAAACATTTTTTTTTAAATTTCTGGATATGACACTGCTGAACTTTTTTTGTGGGGGATTATAATGATCCTTTTGTTTTATTAGTTTGTGTTATATGCATAAAGTTCACTGTTATCGTAGTAGATGCTCATACCTACTCAGGCCTCACACTAATGTAAACACAGAGGTCCAGACAGTGTTTTCTATTTCTGGCTCTATGATATTAGTGATGGGGGATGAGCCCAATATGGTCATCTCAGCCACACACCTTCTTTTCCTGAGGGGCAGCCAATTGTCTTAAAAGGCAGAGGAGGAGGAGGTTCTTTAGACAATGGTTGAACTGAGGGGCTGTACCAAGGCTGAGCATGAGATGATCAAGGATTGTTTGTTGAGCAATGAATCATGCAAAGCTACTCTAATGGAGTCCAAGAATGCAAATGTGGAGCTGATAATAACTGTATGCCTTTAAAAGAATTGTGGACTACTGCTGGGGGTGGACACACATGTCATAATGAGGATGTCAATGTACACTTTAAGGCCTGCATGACTGCTTAAAAAAGTGTACATCATATAAGAGATATCATATATAACTATATTTTAAAAAACACTCAGCATTTTAAAAATAATATCGATATATTCAGCTATTCATCTTTAGCCAGCCATGACAACAAAATTATGGAGCAGTCTGAGTCTGCCTGTCCATCCATCATCAACCCTACAAAGACATCACACCTAGGAGTAAGTTGTCTGCCTGCTTTGTGTCACATCCTGCATCCCTTTTGCTTCACTTTGTGGTTTTTTGGTGCAAATATTTGCAGTTGTGCAACCCTTAAAACATCCGTTTCTCCCTTCTTCTGCTTTTGCCAATTTGTAAAGGCCCCAAAAGGAAGTAAAACATAGTGTAAATGCCAGTTATAGTACACTGGCATGTTAACCATCAAGCTTTCATTCCAAACTTCAGTGCTGCACTTCAATTGTGCCTCAAAAGAATTACTGTAATCATTACTAATAGCAAATCTTGCTAAGAGGTTAGATGGTATTATGCTTTATGTATTTTATCTGAGCTTACAGTTAATATCTCCTCAGTTTCTACTTTGTCTTGTAACAGTTAAATGTGAACATTTATTAGATGATGACATGAGGGGAATGAGTGCCTTCACTTCTCTGCACAGCTACAATAGAAACTGTCAACGTCCATCAGCTCCCTCTGCTCTATTTCACTTGACCTATTTCTTAACCTGATTAGCCTAAAATAAATACCTTTTTTCTTTCTAAGCAGCTACAGCTCTGCGCCGGCATGTGACCCTTTATCCTCCCGCTGCAGATAGACGGACAGTCCTCAGGGAAATCATGAAATAATGAGCTCTGCAGATATGTCGAGGTTGAGCAGCTGTTTTTTTTTTTGTTTTGTTTTTAAAAAAGTTTGATCTTTGCTCTTCAATATCAGTTAAAACAACAGATTTAGAGGTAAATTTGAGAAACAAAAGTTTTTGCTGATATGAGATATGAGCCTGTCAGCCATGGCGTGCCTACATCAGACGACCTCTGTGTAAAATGTGTATGGTTGTCAGAAGAGAGCTTATCAGTCGCCCTGGTTGCTGTAGTGCACTGATGTCCTGTTCCAGGATTAGACAGCGTGGAGGGTGGTGGTGATGGAGTGGTAAATACTGACTGAGTGGTTGGTTGCTGGGCCGCCGTGCCATTCGGTGATACTGTCAGCTTACATTAAGCGGTCGCGCGGGTGAAGCGCAGCATCATAATTCCATTAAACGGTGACCTGGTGAGGAGACGATGAACTGTCAGCAGAGCTGCTGCGGCTGTGACGAGGCGGCTTAAGTGCGAGCTGTGTTGTCACAATGGTTTAACTCGGCTTACTTCATATTTGCGAGAAATCTTGTGGAAGACTTGCGTACTTTCCAGTCAGCTCACCTATATTTATGTCTTTTTTCACTTCCTTCTCTCCTCAGGCATCTCTGTCATGGGTGTGAAGATGTTACAGTGCTTTCCCTTCTACAGACGCTGCAAAGAGCGCTGCAAGAGCAGGCAGTGCCCGTCACCTCCAGGTGAGCACCACCTACTGTATATTTCAACTATATGAGAAAATCAAATGCAGAACAAACCGCTTGACTCTCCATCTGCCACTCCTACAGTTCCTGTGGAAGAGATGAAGCCACGTCTGTCCTCTACGACATCCTGGGGCAGTGACAGCGAAGGAACAGGAAGTCTCAATCGGGGTTCCCAGATCTATTTCTCCACCAAGGCCCGGCTGTCTTTCAGACACCAGCTGGACAGCAACATCAATGCAGTGGATGCCACCTACTGAGGGGCTTCACAGGACTTGAATGGACTCAGTTTTCCCATCGCCAGTTCACGCTTGGAGCCTGATAGTAGAACAAACACATTTTGATGCCACCCTTAAATGGGAACGGCGCTAGTTGTGCAGAACCAGAGTTTGTCTTTTAACCGCTTGTTCCTTGCTGCCCGCACACAACTGCTAATGATTCGTCAGATTCAAAGGACGGAGGAATACGGACTGAGATGAGACGGTGCTCAGAAGTCAGACGAGTCGATCCGCTGCCCTATCGGGCATACCGATGAGGGCGAGGACGACATAGAGGATTGTTTACAGCATTCACTACCAATAAGTGCATTACATTGTCTTCTTTTTGGAAGTTTTGTTTTTTTATTCCTTTTTTTTTGATTACTTTTGTGGAAAAATAATCAATTTGCTGATTAGATCATGGCTGGAGTTAAATAAAGGCTGTTTCACAAAGCAAGAGCAGGCAAACAGCATTCAGTGTGATGAAGTGTGTGACTGTCTACACCTCATCATTAAGTCATCATTGTGAATTAACTTTCTAATCCTGCTCTGTGACACAGAACCCTGCTAGCTTAAAGTGAGATAATAAAACAGAAAATGGTTCGCTGTTCTATAAAAGACATTAACTGTAAAAGCATGAGAGGTGGGACTGTGTATAACAGGGGTCTCCAACTCCAGGCCTCGAGATGTGTCCTTGATCCAACACAGCTGATTTAAATGGCTAAATTACCTCCTCTACATGTCTTGTAGTTCTCCAGAGGCCTGGTAATGAGCTAATCATTTGATTTAGGTGTCCTGACTTAAGGTGAGATCTAAAACCTGCAGGACACCGGCCCTCGAGGCCTGGAGTTGGAGACCCCTGGTGTATAACATCTGCTGACGAGGTCTGAGCTTGTTTAGCAGCAGTGTTGGTAATAGTTAATTGTCATCTGTGAGATCTATGATGGCCCTAAAGTGAAAAACACGACGACCAATTCAGAAAGGCTTCCTGAAATACGGTCGTGTTGCGCACCACAGGGCCACTGTATGAAATAAGCCGAGCTATACAGCAGCTTATTTCTGATAGGTATTTTCTTAGTCTTGCTTGATTCTGATTAACATTTTAATTAGAAAATAAAAAGCTCTGGCTGTGTTTTTAAAATGCACTTTTTTTTTTAAGAAAACCTTTCTGTATTTGTCCAAATTGAAAAGCTACAACTGTTAAATGATCAAAAAATACGTATATACTAATGATCACTTGTTCAAATCCAGAGTATGTCAAAAATATTTTTATTCTAAACTAAGCAAATACAAAAGAAGTTGAATCAAAATGTCTCCTGTGTGGTTTTTAGGGCGGGGGGGATGTATTGGTCGACAATATTGTAAATATACATAAATACCAAATATTGGCATTTTATAAAAACTAAATTCAAATGAATACTACAAACATGAGGGCTCGTCTCACAGACCACGATCCGAGCAAACTCACAGTTCAACACTGGACACGAAGAGCTGAAGAAAGCTGCTTCTTAACTCGGAACAAGCGAGTGGCTCGGTCACATGAGCACAACTCGACTGGCTGCCTGCTGTTTGTTTTCTGGTTGTATTACTATGGAACAGGAAGTTTACCGAGTGCAAATCTAATAGTTAAATGTGAATTTCTGTTTGTGTAGACAGCAGCAGATGTGATTTTTGATGATTTATCACAGTTAATGGGTGTGTCATCAGAAATAGATTGCACATAACTTCCGAGTTGGGGACTGAAATCGGACGGGCTCGCTCTTATGGCAACATTTATGGCAGGTTTTAGTGACGGTTTCTCATTCTGCAGCAAAAATAAGTGAAGTGAGATAACTTTATCTTAGTGGATAAAACAGACGACAAAGTTTTAACTTTGAGGACACAATTTGCTCTTGAAAAAAAAACAAAAAAAACATGATAAGTTGCAATACATGCAACTTATCACAAAATATTAAAAATCACAATGATATGCCAACGTGTGGGGTCAGGTGATGCAATCATTACGGGTAACGTGAAAAGAGAAACCGTGAAAAGTACATAGGCGAGATGGAGACGGGCCATATCGTGGACAATATTTATTAAAAAAAATGTTTACCGGTATAAAAGAAATAAAACAGTTTGAAAACAAACTTCTCCAGACACGCGAGCAGTTATGATGACTGCATGGTCTTGGGTTTGGAGATGACGCCGTCTGGATAACGTTTCTTAAACCGAGCCACGACCTCGGGATCCAACAGGTGAATGCCGTCCAACTGGTTCCCGAGAGTTATCCTGGACAGGAAATGACACGGACATTGTGAGGTGTGTAGAGCAGCTCGCTGGTCTCTAAATTAAAGCATGACGTTACGTTACCAGTTGGGTTGGACATTGTGGGGTCGACCAAAGAGCTCAATCTTCCTGGTGCCGGGTGAGAGTCTCTCTATCATGCCGTAGATCTCGTCTGGCTTGTGACTCGTGGAGCGGACCTGAGAGCGTACAGACATGACTCAGGCCGAAGGAATTATGGGTAATGACACTGTGTATAACAGAGGAATTACAGCCGTTTACCTCTGCCACGATGACATCACAGTCCAAACCCCTGTTGAACCCCTGCGGGTTTCCTTTTACACCAACCTGAAGAAAAACACATTCAGAATGAGACGACAGAAGTTCGGGATGTTATTAATAAAAAACCTTTCAGCTATTGGACGGCCAAGAATGACAAAAGCAAAAAGTTTCTCGAGCCCGAAGCCCACCGGGACCGTCTACACGGTATAACACTGAGATTGTTCCAAACCTACCAGGCAGTGCTCCTTCCCGTGGTTCAGCCAATGACCCGTCCTGCCGGTGCGGATGATTCTCTGGAGCTGGTTGGTTTTCACCCAAATGATTTCATCCACACGTTCATAACTGAGAGAGGAAGATAAAAGCAAAATGATTAAAAAAATACGGGGAAAAATATGACCTGATGGTGTCAGAAAAGCCAAACTTACCCCCAAAGGCTGAGACACTCTCTGCCCAGCTCCATAGCCCTGAAACAGAAGGAGAACATTGAGTCTGAATACCATCTCTAAGAATAATGATTAGGATTGGGGGAAATATCAGTTGTCAAACATCCAGCTACCTTCTTTGGGTAAATAATTAACCTCAATAGCAGCACAAAGTGGTGCCTGGTTCCTGTCGTACTGAAGCTGAGTGAAGAGCTGTACGCAAACACTGAGCGGGCTTCTCATCATTTATGACGAGTGAATGTAAAACTGTAGAGATCTGGCACCGTGCGGTCGATGTCATACAATCGAGAACAGAAAAACATTGTGCGAGTTTCCTGTCCGATAGATTTATTTGCTAAGCCAATGCAAACTAAGCCACCAGGTTTTCCCTATTACCTCCACATGTTGAAGGTTGGGCATATAAGCAATGCTCACATAAACACCTTGTTCCCATCTGAAAGTCTGCTTCTTAAGTGCCTTGCAGAATGTCGACATGCCCCATTTCTTTACCCAGTGTTTCATTCTGTCAACGACTGTCTATTGCCTTCTATCTATCCAAATGAAACACTCAGCTATGAGTGAAATAAAGCGGTCAGCTGTCCTGCTGAGGTCACGAGTGCTGAGGCAAATTTCGGAACTTTTTTAGTTACCTGCCAGTGACCCAGAGAAAGAGGAAGCCGTCATCCTGCAGGATGGGAATGTTCAGTTTTCTCATCTCGTCATCGGTCAGAGTACCATAGGGCAGCTCCATGTGGATGTCCCAGGGAGGGTCAGCCATCACTACGGCGAACTTACCCAGGATGGACACGTCCAGGTAGCGGATGTCACAGCAGATCCACTGAGTACCAAAGCACATAAATGACGCTATTGTATGATCTTAAAAAACATCAGGACACGTGCACGCATCCAGTCTCATAGACTGCTTTGAAATCGTCCTATCCTCCTCCTCACCTGTGCAGGGAAGAGTTTGCCCACATTGCTGTCTGTGTCCTCTGCGTGGAGACCAAGCTCTGTGGTCCCCGCCTGGGGCCCCAGCAGGTTCCCCTCGGTCTCCGGGGGGCTGTCGATCTCATAGTGGACGTACTTACAGGTGTCCATGTGGAAACAAGTGTTGAGGAAGGAGCAGTCGCCGAGGCTCTCGTCTGTGTGCTTGTTGATGATGCGACTGCGTGACAAAACATAAAGTACACGCCACAAAGTTACAAAAAAATTAAAATTCCTCTGATTAATGTAAAGTTCAAGCTGTTAAATGCTCACTGTGGTAAAAGAAGAAGGAGATGCTTGACAACCTTTTAAATTCCAGATTTTTCCATTTGAACATGAACGTAATTTAGCAGTAGGAAGAGAATCCCTCTATATGTAGGACAGTTTTCCAAACTTTATATATTGGAACGCTTAAAATTATGCAAAATAAAGCTCACGTCGCAGGATATTAGACAAGTGTATGAGCAGAACACTCTCAAAATATGGTGTGTCTCATATTTGTATCAAATAGAGTATTTAGCATGATCACAGTGCCACCTGCAGGCCAAAGAGAGGATTACTCAAACACTGATGGATGTCTGGTATACTTAATAAATAAAGCGATCAATGGGTAAATGTACTTAGCAGGTCAGTTAGAATTTCCCATTTATATAATCTGTAATATTTATGATATGCTTTTTTCTAGCTGAACCACAACAGTCTGTATTCTCATGATTTGGACAATCCAGCAAATATTGGAAATAAACTTTTATTCTTGTTAGTTTATTATCATATCTGCTATGTCTGATTTCATGTTTTATTTCTTGGTAACAGTTTGTCTGTAACAGTGTCAGACCTTGCGAAGCAAATACAGACCGAAAGTGTAACTTGGTGCACGGCTGAGGCGTGTCTCCGGATCGAACGCACTCTTCTTTGGTCCCGTGATCGCAGAACTCTTGGACCTGAGCTCGGCCGCGAGATCTGAACTTTTCCACGATAGACTGCTCCTTGGCTGTGCTGGCGTTCAGCAGCTCCAGAATCTCTCGGCTTAACTGGACACGAAAGAGAGTTGTATGATAGCTGCAGCAGTAATGACAACGCCGATTTTAAGCGGTAAAAATAAAAAGGGGGGGGGGGCTCTGTTACCTTCTTGCTCTGCTGCTCCTTGGTGGACTGTTGGTTCAGGAGGCTTTCGATCTCCATGTCCAAATGAGACGACTGGCTTTTACTGCTCCTGCCCTTCTTCTCGGTCCCGCTGCCTGACGCCGAAGGCCCCGGCTCTGAGGAGGAGGCTGGCGTCAGCGATGTGGTTGATGAGTGAGGAGGAGAAGTGGAGCTCTGGAGCGAGGGTGAGAAGCCTGCAGCCCTTTTGCTGTGCATTTGGTCTTCTGCTTTCCTCTTGACTCCAGTTCTCTGGGCTCCAGCTACAGATCCAATCATAGCCCAAAGTTTTGTGTGGTCCACAGCTACGACCACTGTGGGGATAGACGTGGTGGAGGAAGTTGTAGAAGAAGAAGAAGGAGCCGAGGTGGGCTCTCGGACCTCGATGAGCTCCTGAGCAGAGAATTTAAGCAGCAGGCTCTGGATACAGCCGTGACTAACGGCTGTTTCTGACTGTGACGAGATGAAACACAACACAGACGTAAAAAAAAAAACCCACAGCATTGAGTTCAAGGGTAACACGAGGACTAGAGACAAAAACTCACACTGTTGAGTTCATTTGTGATGGAAAGGGAGTCTGTCGGTAGTGTGAGACTCAGATCAGACAGATATCCCAGGAGCCTCTTCTCTAGTTCGGGGTCTGGTGGTTTTTCTGTTTCCTCCTGTGAGGTGGACGGAGTTGCTGGGGCAGGGCTGTCACTCCTGACTGTGGAGCCGTCCGTGCTGCCCCCACCATCTGAGAGGACAACAAAGGATGAATAGAATAGAATAGAATAGAATAGAATTCAACTTTATTGTCATTGCACATGTCACAGGTACAGAGCAACGAAATGCAGCACTGCGTTCAAAGAAAACTGTCAATATTCCTAATTTCAAAGGCCTTAATACATTTCATAACTTTTCTTGGAGCTAGTTTACCGTTTATCTGTAACAAAATACCTGACTGATCAATAATCTAAATAATAATTTTGTTGCATCTCGTTTAACAAAAATGAACACAATATCTTAAATAAATAAAATAAAATAAATAATAAAAGCTACTAAATGAATAGATTGGAGTGCATTTCTGTGCTTTTCAAGATTTAACGAGTATTTCAATGACATCTATACACAATCATTTTTATCCTATACACGTTAAGCACTTCATCTAACTCACATCCGATTGAAAATAACCATTTAACTTCATATACCATCTAAAGCAAAAGACAAGAGAGTTGAAGAAGAGAGTGCAGGCAGGATGGAGAGGGTGGAGTGTGCAGTGAGCTAACTTTGAAGCTCAGCTGAGACCTATTGATGTTTATTTACATCCTGCCACATCATTGGTAACACCAGCTCTTATCATACTTTCTCCTGCGGAGTGATATGGTTGAAACGTGTAGTGCAGGCATAGTAATAACTATACAACGTTTTTTTTAATTAAACCACTCACATCAAGGTTAGTGGATGTC
>VUQR01003270.1:16384-26426 GCA_015108515.1 Hemichromis elongatus
CTAATTGTAATTTGGCGCTTAAAGCACCAGAGGACAACGATATCTCCATAAGATCTGCGCTGCAGACCTGAGTCAAGACACGCAAAGTTAAATATATGGGGGGTAAACTGCACCTTTAGTATCAATATCAGCGTTAACTGGGCACTGCCCGGCCTGAACCTACCCGCGGACAGCTGAGCCGGGTCCTTCCTCCGCCGCTGCAGCCTCTCCCGCAGAGAGTCCAGCTGCTTCTTGTGCGCCTGGATGTTGCTCCATGTGTCCGACATGACGAGCTGGACTCAGCGTCAGGAAAAACACCAATAGCGGACTCACCGAGCACCGAGTGCCCGGACAACTAAACAAAAGTTGAATCCCGTCCACCCTTGGAGGGAAGCGGGTACGGTGCACCACAAAAATGTGTGTCGGGTACCATCTTGATTGGGATTAAACGTTCCGCCTTCGTAGTTATTGTCGTGGTTTTACGATGGAGGGTATATTATGTGAAATAAAAATATATATAAATGTATATCAAATTCTACGATGGTGGCATGTTGGTAACTAAATCGGGCATCACGTTAAACTTCCTCTGTTAATTTTCCAGGCGGATTCATTTTGAGTACGGACTACTTCAATTTCCGGCGTCGCTAAAATTAAAAGCCCATTTCCTCTGTGCTGAAACAGACTGCACTCGCGATGCTTCCTTAAATAATTTCCTTTGTGTGGCAGGAGACATACCGTATAGACTAATATCTAATAGTTATTAAGTAAGTTGGTGCATTTTGCTTCAGCTCGCTGTCAGATTTTGCTGCTGCTTCATGCTCTAACGCAAAGATGGCGGAAGAAGAGAAGAGTGGTGAGGCTGTGGAAAACAAAGACGAGCTGCAGATTATGAAGGTAACTCTCCTCAGCGGAATCACACATTTATTCAAATACACCGACTCTCTCCAGCCCGGCTGGCTTCCCGTGGGGACGGTGTCATGTGTTGTTTCCCGGGACTCTCCAAAAAAGAGTCGTTGCTACAGCAGCTGGCTGCAGCTGTCACGCCGAAGGACAGATTTAGTACTAGCTTTAAGTTTTGCTGGTGTGTCAGGTGCAGGATTGCCACACTTCTGTAGCTAGAGTGGCGTCAAATGTCTCACACCACCGCGTTAAACCACCAGATAACGGGTTGATATGCGCTTTGCTTGGATCTGCGCGCTTCTTGCTGAGTCACCACATTGTCAGTGTGTCCCGGGTTTAGTGCACCAAGGATGAGGAGGAGTGAAGCTGTACTGATTTATTCTCTGCAGGCCCTTCAAGGTTTTGTGCCTTATAATATTACAAAACGGAGTCTTTCAATACCAATATTTCACACTATTTTCCTAGACACTTTTTTTTTGTTTGTTTGTTTAAATTACTCCAAAGTAAAATATGAATAATTAAAGCCTGAAAATGCGGCTTTGCCTACACACAATGCCAGCATGTTTGCAAAGAACCAATTTTCAATTGCATTTTTAGGGACTTTGTTATCAGAATCAGAATTGTCTCAGTGGAAGTGTAATAATGGCTGATGAAGCCATGGAGGGATGAACCCAAATTTCACATTTGATAGGGATTTTTGGTCCAAATCATTATGTCTGTGAAGGTTCTCAGTCATCCAGGTCATCGTAGTCTAAGGAGCTGTAAGGAAAAGGCGTCTGGACTTCTTTAGGTTGCTTGAAGACGTTTCACCTCTCATCCGAGAAGCTTCTTCAGTTCTAGGGTCAAATGGTGGAGAGTCCCATATTTAAGTCCCATATTTAATCATGGTCCAAATCATTGTTAGTATGTACTGATGAGGTAAGGAAAGGGCTACAAGAGTGAGGCAAGAGTGTAAAACATGGTGGAGGCACTGTCAGCATTTAAAGCTGCATTTCAGTGTTGGAGATCTTGTGAAATTCGTGAAATTCTGAACACAGAAACGTACCAACAGATTTTGATCTATTAGTCAATACTATCTGGAAAGAGTCTGATGGGCAGTGCCCCCATAGTTTTTTTTTTTTCCAGTGGGTTTCATGTCTTCTCTCCCGACAGGAGCTGGTGGATGATCTGTATAAATTCAGAGACTGTTATTTTGAGACTCACAGTGTGGAGGATGCAGGACGGAAACACAGCGACGTAGCAGAGGAGATGGCACGGACGCTGCAGAAGCTGGATGAAAAAGAAGGTTAGAGTCTCTTTAAATAAAAAAGCGAGTTTATTTGCAGGCTTTCATTCACACCTGCTCTGTTTCCATCTTCCAACAGACGCCTTTAAACACAAAGCGGAGTTCTTGCTGCAGAAGGGACGATGTATGAACGTGGCTCCAGACTTCAGCGCCGCAGCAGAGGAGTGTCTGTCCCGTGCGGTGAAGCTGCAGCCTGGCCTGGTGGAGGGCTGGAACACGTTAGGGGAGCAGTACTGGAAAAAAGGAGATCTGATCGGTGCCAAAAACTGCTTCACTGGTGCCTTACAGCAGGTAATGATGGAGAAAGGAAGGTTTGTCCTCTTTGGTTTATCATCTCCTGTTTAATACTGTAATAAACATAATGCTGTGCAATCTGAAACCTAAATTCTTGCAGTTAAACCCTGAATGACTCTGACTTTGGGGGGTGGAGACTTCGAGATGTGGAGTAAAACTTTAGAAAAGCAGCCTGTGTGCTTAAAAATGTGTAGCCACATTTTTAAAATGCCAAACTGTCACTGATTCATTTCAATTTTATTTATATAGAGCGAAATCACTCAATGTGCTTCATATTAAAGGCCTTGTAATAACACAAAGAAAAGGCCAACAGTCAGATGCTTCCCCTTTGAGCAAGCACTTGGGGACAGTGGGAAGAAAAAAACCCTTTCAACAGGAAGAAACCCCCGGCAGATCCAGACTCAGGGAGAGCAGCCATCTGCTATGACCTGTGGGGGGTGAGGGCAGGGAAACTGGATCAAAGTGACACTTTGGAAGAGGGCCATAGATTAATAATGAAAAGTGATTGATAGAGTAGCGGTGTATAAAAAACACTCTGAGTGAAAAGTGTGGATTGAAGAAGAAATGCTCACTGTATCATGGGAAGTTTAAGCCTAAGCTTATTGCAGCATAACTAAGGGATTGTTCAGGGTCACCTGATCCAGCTATGATTAACTATAAGCTAACAAACGACAAGTAAGCCAACAGTCGGTGAGCAAAGAGCTCTAATGGGGCGATACGGTACTATTAGGTCTTTAAGATGAGAGCTTGATTATTCGAGACCCTGTTTGTGTGGAGCAGGATTTTTAATTTAATTCTGGATTTAACAGGGAGCCAAATGTGGAAGAAATATGCTCGCTTTTCTAATCCCTGTCGGGACTTTCACTGCAGCGTTCTGCAACGATATCCAGTGAATTTAAAAGCCGTTTCTGAGCACTAATCCAGATAACATCTCCACCCCATAATGTTAGGATTAGTTCATGTATCTGTGTTTTGTTTTCTACCTCTGTAGAGCAAGAACAAAGTGTCTCTTCGTAACTTGTCCATGGTGCTGAGGCAGCTGCCCGCGGCTGACAACGACGCTCACGGCAAACAGGTGCTGGAAAGTGTGGACATGGCCCGGCAGGCCGTGCAGCTGGACGTGAAAGATGGGACGTCCTGGTGTGAGTAGAGTAAAGATAGACGGCGCTCTTTGTTAGAGATGCTAAAGACTGCTGGGACGTTATTAATGTGTTCTGCCGTTGTTTTTACAGATATCCTGGGAAACGCCTACGTGTCGCTGTTTTTCACCTGTGGACAGAATCCACAGCTATCTCAACAAGCTCTAAGTGCCTACACACAATCTGTGAGTGCAGACGCAATTCCTACACAACAGCGGGAATATCAATAAATAAAAAATATTTAAATCTGATCGACATCTGCATCCGCATCTGTATTTTATTCCCGTCTTGCCCCCTGTGTAGGAGACGGTGGATCGAGCTGCCTCTTGTTACCCGGAGCTGCATTTTAACAGATCCACGCTGTTCCAGTACGAGGAGATGTTCGGCTCTGCGCTCGCAGGCTACAGTCGGGCGGCGGAGCTCGACCCCGGCTGGAATGAGCCGCCAGAGAGAGAGAAGCAGCTGCTGGAATATTTGGAGAAAGTGGTCGAACTCCTACAAAACAAGGTAGGAGACTCTTTACAGAAGCGCTGGCATAATCCTTGATGTTTGTTTGTATGTGCTTATACAAAAACATACAGAAGAGAAGTCGGTGAAAATCACGCTGTGTTTCGGTGGAGTCCCTGAGGTGGTTTATCAGCCTGTCGGTGGAAAAACACCAATTTATTTAATATTATCAGTGACTAAGTAAGCTCAACGCGATGATGCTGGAAAATACCCACTGATGCTTTAAAATGTTAATTATTGACGTATAATCAGTGTCAGCAAAGTGATTTCTATGTACTCTAGAGTAAAAACTCTGTGTCTCAGTGACACGGGTGATCTGAACGATGTAGGTCTCAACTCCTGACACAAAATAATGGCTACAGAATCATGTCATTGAGTCAAATGCGGATAAAAAAAAAAAGGAAGAAAAGCAGAGTTAACTGAAGTGGTTTAATGTAATTCAAGTATTTTAAGATCACATATTTTCTTTAATGTCATCATGTTTTTATTACTCGTGTTGTCTTTATTGTTATAGTAGTAGGTATGCGAGTAGTGCAGACCTTTGAGCTTGTTTGCTTCCACTGTCATAAACACTTATCAGAGTGACGCACAAGTCAGTTTTTTTACCACACGATGGCAGCAAAGCGCATACTTGGCTCTAGTTTTTCCCCTAAGATTCAGTCTCCCTTGTGCATCCAGGGGAAGGTGAAAGCCCGCCGGCTACGGACGATGCTGTCGAACCTCAACACGTCTGCTTTGGGCCCCTGCTCGTCTCCTCAGTTTCGCTCCCCGACAGGGCGCGTGGGCAGCCTGGAGCCCCGGACGCTTTCTTCCCTGACACACGGCCACAACGCCGGGGTGGCTGCTCTGGGGAAGGTGGTGTTCAGCCTGGCCTCTGAGGGTCGCATGGCCTTGTAAGAGCATTTTAACTTAACACTAATGGTCTTTTAGTGCACATGCAGCTTGACTCTGGCTGTAGAAGTGAAGTAATGTAAAATCTTGCAATTTGTTTTCTTTTTCACTCCAGTACGTTTGGCATGGTGGACAGTGAGGAGACTTGTATAGTGGTGATGGTTTACAACACAGCAGACAGCTGGGGCGTCCTGATAGGAGACTCTGTAGTCATTCCTGAACCTCAAGTCAAACGACACAGTATAACCCATAAAGATAAGGTAAATGTTACATTAATAAATGCTGTTTATGGTCAATGCAATAACGTCTGAGTGTGTGTGACCTTCTCTTGTCCTCTCTACCAGTCATTTGATTTTAGAAGTATACGAGTGGACTCTCCTCTGCTGCTCATTGTCAACGGCAAGAAGCAGAACGTCAAAAGTCAGATCGCTGCCTCCGTCAGCTACAAGCCTCAGAGCGAGTGAAGCAGACTAAAGCCCAAGGACCAAGCTTTCTTGTTTTCGCTCTCTTTTTGCTGGATTTTGAAGTACTTGTAGCAGTTTTATGCAGTTCTGTAAATAGGTCACTGTGTTACATTTCTTTGTATTTATAAACTTTTTTTATACTCCGTGGGTGTGGGGACGAACTTATTTGTAAAGGAAAGAACCTGTAATGTGACAGTTGTGACCTCAGTTTACAGAAAAAAAAAAGACTTGCCGTTTTTCTCGTATGTTAAAGTTCTCACAAAAATACATTTTGAGTTGTCACATTAGAAGTACTTCCTTTTTACCTTTTAATTGTGACACGGCCTCATGATCAACTCTCAGCATGCTGTCTATCAACTGTAACTCATCACGTCCCCACAAACCAGTTTTTTATGGTCTTGTTTGTACCGCTTTGGTTTTGCAGTGAGTCATTCACATCACGTCTTCGATTCCAACAAAGAACTGATCACAGCTCAGGTTTAAACCAGAATTGTTTAAAGCTGCCGTTTCCTGCTTTGTACAACAGGTTATATACAGTGATGTGAAACTGAAAGTTTTCTACAGGACTACACGAATATGCAGTGACCCAGTCAAAGTCCAGACCTCGATGAACTGAAGCACGGCTATAAAGAAGAGCGGGCTCCGCAACAACAGGAAAGGCTGATAAGGTCATACAGAAAATGATTACCTCAGATTACTGCTTCAGATTATTTCCACTGGACTGCATTATGTACATTAATAGATCAATTTAAATAATGCTGCATGTAGTGGAAAAAAAGAGCAAAATCTGATAAATAAACCTAAAAAAAATCCCATAAACTCTTTGGTCTAAAATAATGTTTTAAAAATCTCTTTTCCCCTTAAGTTTTTCTTCACCCATGTTATGAAACTTTGAGGATCCAGTGGTGTTGTGCCTCTTTCTCTAATAAAGTCTCTGACTGACCACCTATACTGTTTCTAAATGATCATTGCGAATGACCAGTGTTCGTTATGTGAATCTGATTACACACAAACGTTTTATTATCATTCATTTGGACCTTTTTTTTTAAGCTTTACAGTAATCCACTTGGCCTTCTTAGATAACTCTTCATTACTTTATAATCCTATATTAAAATGCAGAAATGAGGAAAACGTGATTCCACCTGAAAGCTTTTTATTAAGAGACAGATGAGAGTTAGGTATAAGACATAACTCAGTGGAAATGTACACTTGAGAATTTTAGTACTTTGGAATAAAATGTAACAAAATCTAAAAATTAAATCCCATATTTGTTAATACTGTTAAATACGTATTTATGGTTTGCACTGAAAATAAATAGTGCACAAAATAAGAGCAGACATCTCCAGCTAAAGCGAGTACAGCAGAACAGAGGACAGAAACTGTAGCTGCTGCCCTCAGTGCTTACTGATGAAGAGCCGGCATTTATCCCTGGCAGGGGAGCTGAACTGGAAGAAGGTGTTTGCTCCGTCAGCCTCCAGGCCGGAGAAGAATCGGCTTTCCCCTTCAGGGCCGAGGGACAGGAACGGGGGGCTCCTCCGGGGAGTCGCCTGCCGAGCCGCCCCTGAGTGACACACACAGGAGGTTGATGGATGTCCTTCATTGTTATTCTCGCAAAAAATTCCCTTACTTAGACATTCAGCTCATTACTCCTGCTGTTCTTTCCTGATGACAAAGTCTTTTTGATAAAAGCCCTGTCTTCCTTCATGCCATTAAGCATTATTTTTTTTTACCCTGATTCCTTCCTTCCTGTGAAAGCTGATTTTATGAAAACACCGAGTCCTTATTTATCTTTCTCTTCTGGACATAAGCGATATTTTACTCTGGATTTTTGTATTTTTTCTGCCAAACGTTGCTTTAGTTAAATGCAGGTAATAGAGGCCAAAATGACATCTTCAGATTGTTTGTATACTCAGCCAATATCAAAAACCTACCAACTATTTACCAAACAGCATTTACTAATAATGCCTTTAACATTTAAACTGTGAGAGAATGCAAAATGTTTAATATAAGTCTCTGGAAAAGACCTCAGAACAACTCTGAAGACACGAGGGACAGTCTGGAAATTTTGTTAGTTTAGTTTAGTGTCTGCACAGGAATGAACTGCAAGCTGGCAAACCAAGAAAAATTGAATTTATGCAGAAGAAACATCTTCAAGCCAAAATGAAGTAAGTAAGGACAACCTGGAGAAAAACTATGGATGCTGGAAGCGCATCCTTTGGCCACAGAGATGCTGCTTATGTTTGGAGAAAGCAGGAAGAACGTGGTCTACACAGTAAAACACGGTGGAGGGAGTATTATGCTTTATGGATGCTTTAGTACGTCTAAAACTGTCATGAAGAAAGGACACGTGAAGATTTTGAACAAAAACCTCAAGCAGTCAGCAGCAAAACTGGGTCTGGATCGTCGCTTTGTCTTACAACACGACAAACCCAAAACATAGTTTGCTCCTGGTCAAGAAAAAAACTCCAGAAGATCAAAGGGAACGTCACTGACTGGCCTGCACAAAGCATTAGACAAAGGTTCATGCCAGAAGACCAGCAAATCTGGGGAGGTTTTTGAGATCTGCAAAGAAGAATGGGCTGGGATGGCTCACGAGTCGTGTGTGAGACTTAAAAAATAATAAAACTTGAATGATTGGAAAAGCTGCGTTAAAATTTCCCTGCACTAGGTAAATATTGAGAGGGGGGGGCTGAAAATTGTGTCATCTGTGATTAAGCATCAATGCTGCTGTTCATGTTTGGCCTTTAAAAGTGAAAACGATTAGTCATGTCTTTGCCAAGCCTTCCTCTTTGTCCAACAATGCACCTTTAAAGATGACAAATGAACAACAATGTGCTGATATTACCGGCGTTATTATCAGCGCTGTAGTCTTGATGTCCCAGTTGTTGCTGTGTATGTCTTTGTCCAGCACCAACCACCATGTTATGCATCCTCAGAGAGTCGTACAGCCCCTGGAGTTTCTGGTACTGCCGGTTTCTCTGCATCAGCTTCTCAGACACCTCGCTGTACTTCCTCTTGTACTCATCCATCATCTTTCCATCAGGATACAAGAGAAAACTATTTTTACTCTATTTACGGCTTCAAGATTTACAGTTAAGACAACCACTGCTCGTGCTTCCTGTTATTTTACATCTTAGGCTTAGCAGCTGTTTTACACCAGGTTACGTGTTTAGTGTATTAATGTCATATGTGGTGATGAGAGTTGTGTCATTTACTTTCTTCAGGGAGGCAATTTCTCCTTTCAAGCCGGTGAGCTCCAGTTCTCTGCTCTGGTTCTGTTGAGTCAGCATCTTCTCCATCTGCTTCAGCTGTGAGTCGGCCCGTGAGAGACTGTACTCTTGATAGATACGCTCTTGATGCACCTGCACACCAAGACTTACAAGCTATACAAGATCTGACTGACATAAATGGGCCATCAGGATTTACATATGAGGAAGTACACGGCCAGCTGAGCCTCTCAGAATCAGCTGAATGTTAACCAACTTACCATTTAGCAAAAGTTAAAAAAATAGATATTTTAGAAAAAGGGGAGAAATCACAGCTAGAAAATCATCCCATTTCAAAACTTAAATAAAAATGAGACTGGTTACATTCTTTAATTTGTTTTGATCAGATGGGCATGGCATCATTACATATGGTAATGCTACTTTACGAATTCTGGGATGATGTGGGAGCTTCTGTCACATTTGTCTGATTTTGCATTGATTGTTCACATCGAGATACTTGACCTGATAGCTCCAGAAGGCCAGAGCCCGGGAACTGATGTCCAGCACTATCTCTGGTCGCAGACCTGTCAGCACCATGGCTTTGTACTCCTCAGACGGCGACAGCTCCATCCTCACAATGTCCAACTTTCCAGACAGCGCAGACGAGCATGCAGGGCAGATGACGGGAGAACGGCCGAACTTCTCAGATCCGTGGTGATCGCAGAAAACATGCGAGCATGCTGTGACCCAGGCGAAGCCGCTCAGCTTAATGCGACACTTTGGGAAATTACACAGGAGGGTGTCATCACAGATGGACATGGTCACGCCTTTAAAAAGGATAGTAAACAGTTATTCAGAGAAAACAACTAAAAAACAAAAACATAATGTGCAAAGATTAACAATCAAATTTCCCAATTTATTTTTACATTTTTTATAACCTGTATTTTGTAACACCAGGCCCAACGTGATACAGGAGTAATTCGGTCTTTTTAAAACTATTTTAATCACAATACGACATTATTTTAGAGGTCTACATTTTACCTTAATATGAAACATTTGTATTAAAAACAAGGTGGACAATAGTTTTTAGTGTCAATAGTTTTTAATACAGCGGCAGTTGGCCTTAACCTACAACATTTTTGTACTTTATAGCAGCATATTTATTACATGTTTAAAGTATTATGTTCACATATTCCCACAAATTGTTTTTATAAAGTTTTTTTGTAGGTATATATTTGCAGTAAGCTCTTCAAAAGCTAAGCTACAGTAACTGCTAAAATAAATCTTTATAGATCCCTTTTTACATCAGTTCAAAAGAATAAAGCAAGAAGTTATTATTTGTAAACACTAAAACCCTTTATTATCTAATTTCATGTG
>VUQR01003272.1:372-31281 GCA_015108515.1 Hemichromis elongatus
GACGATAGATGATAACAAATAAGACTGGTTTCTGAGTTTAACAGCTGGGGTGGACAAGGCTAAAGATTAGACTTTCAAATGAATTAAAAGTCTGTCTTGGACTTTGGTTGATTAATAACACGCCAAAATAATCAACATGTTGCAATAACTGGGTCAAAGTCCAGACTCTTACTGTGCAACTGACTACTCGGGTGTGTATATCAGTAAAACATTTCTTAAGGTACTGTTGTGGTGCCAAAAGCTGTATCGAGACAGGGAGGAGATAAAATAGTTGCCTGCTAATTAATTAATTCTTGCATGTCAACGATTAAATGGCCACGGTGTTGGCTACAGTGCGTTTTTTAATTTGATTAATTTTTTAAATTAGAGTTTTCTAAAAAATAAATAAATAAATTTTTAAAAAGCGTCATCAGTTTCCGGGGAAAGTCCACCAGCATTTCACTTTCAGTTCAGATGCGACGGCACGATTTAAATGTAAACCTTTATAATTGTTTTACATTTTATTACAAATCTTCAAAATTAATTCATATCGACTGGACTGTCTGTACATAAGAAGGTGGATTCAGGAAGCTGTAAGCACTAAACTGGCCACAGCGACGAAGCACGCAAATGGGAGTTACTGTTAAGTCTTGCATAGGAATTTCGCCAGAAGGGCTGCGCAAAGTAAAAGTGAAACCGAACAGAGAGCACAATAACGGTGTCATTCTTTGCACAAATCCACTCGAGCTTTGATTCATATATGGATGGATTTTTTTTGTATCTTTTATGCTGAAGAGATTGATGGAGGCACATTTTAAGGTGAGGTTTTTTTTCTTTTAATCGGCATACTCGCATCCTTTCGCCCCAGATGGCGGTAGTTCTGGTTTTTCATTACATCCTTCATGTAACTGGAATAGCTCTTTAGCTTACATCTCACAACTGATATGAAAGCGGTATTCGATTCAATTTTTTTTTGTGCAAGTCTTGGGGTGCTATTAATAAGGAAATTATAGAGAAACGTGATATGGACAAAAACCAAAATGTGATTAGAGAAACACCGAAAGATAGCCATCGTGCTGCTTCGTAGACAGAAAGTATTTTTTTTTTCTTGCTCCATCTTTTCCCCTTGGTGATAAATCTTAAAATGTAATTATTCCTTACCTCGGACTGTGCTCGGTATTTAATTCAACTTTGGCATGTTATGCATACAGGCCTGAATGAAAACATTTGCGTCTTTTATGTACATTTCGAATAACATACATCTGTGCAGTGACATCTGTTTTCATTATGACTCTTCAGGTTCTCGGAAAGTCGAAAAATTACTTGCTAGGCCTCCAAGTAGCTATAAACTGCTGGATCAAACTTCTTCTTTACACTACTAACCTTAAGGGGGTAGCAATACATTAAGAAAATCTCATAGGTTTCTTTCACTTCTCAAAGAAAAATCCTCTGGGTGTTAAATGTAAATCTTCTGTAACTGTGACTATTTAAATGGCTGCTCTCAGGCAGTCCCTATTTGGAAAATACTTCTTGTACAGCCAAACTATATATATTTTACCACTGGTTGTCGCCAAAGTCAATGATTTCATAATTTGTTTGTTTTATTTTATTTTATTTTATTGTATTACGTCAAAAATATTCAGTGTGTTTAACTTACGCATATTAATTTAAGCATAGCGTGTTTACATTTTTTGCGTATTTCTACTGTTTTGTAATAAAATAAAATACCAAACAGTTACAAATAGTTGTAACTATTTGGTACAATAAGTACAATAACAAGTACAAGTACAATAAGTAAGAACAATATATACATTACCAATATAACAACAATCTTTACAACTGTGTATTTCATATTAGTCAGTGCGCCCCAGGGCAGCTGTGGCTAAAATGTAGTTTGCCATCACCAGTGTGTGAATGTGTGTGTGAATGGGTGGATGACTGAATGTAGTGTAAAGTGCTTTGGGGTCCATAGGGACTAAGTAAAGCACTATACAAATACAGGCCATTTACCATATCATAAAAATATTTTGTTGAGGTGTTAAGGCTATGAAACAAAGCTTTTTCATATATTGTTTACTAAAACTATATAGTTTTTGGTGCCATGTAAAAAATGCAGTTATAAATAATGGTTTACTAATTTAAAGTTGTATGTTTATAGTAATTTTTTTTGATAGATTTACAAAAAAATCTACAAAATAGGACACTGTAAAATGTAAAAACAGATTGTAATGATTTGCAAATCTCATTAACCTATATTATATTCACAATTGAACACAGAAAACCTATCATATGTATAAATTTAGACAATGTCCAATGGTTAATACAAAATGTACCATTGCAATTCATATCTGATGGTATACGGGTGCATCAAATTGGCAGCTTGTATGCCTTGTAAGGCCCCGGCTCATTTTTAATACATTATTATGACTTTGTTGAAATGTCTGGGTACTGAACAGACCTGCCTGCAGTCCCAGCCTTTCACCAACTGAAAACAATTAGAGCGTAATAAAATGAAAAATATGACTGTTGAGCAAATAGAATCCCATATCAAACGAGAATTCCTCTCCCAGACGTCCTGCAACTGGTCTCTTCATTTCCCAGACATTTATAGACTGCTGTCAAAACAAACTAGGATGCTACACTAAATTATAACACAGTTTTAACTGAGTCTTTCATTTTGTAATTTGTACATAACAGAGTAAGTTTAATATTTTGGCTGCTCTCAGCTACGCTATATTGTCTGCAGGGCTATGTCGCTTGTCCAGGAAGTCCGAAATGTGGAAAATAGAAATATAATCTTTTGTTTGTTTGTTTTAAATTCATAGATTACTAGATGATGAGTTCCTGCACTCTAAAAGTGGAATATAGATTGTTATTCCCCGAATTTTTGTTTTTCAGTGAAAAAACAGACCACAATTGTGTAGCCCTGCGACAGACTGGCGACCTGTCCATGGTCTCTGCCTCCCACCCTAAGACACCTGGGATAGGCTCCAGTTTAGAATCACCTTTCAGCCTAACATGCCTGGATTAGGACTGTGTCAGGTTAGTCAGAGACAGAAACCATGCCGGCACCAAGAAAACATACAAACTGTACTACAGAAAGGCCAGTGGATTTAAATACAGGACCTTCTTGCTGTGGCGTAAAAGTGCAAATGACTGCCGCACTATAACACTCTACTTTTTACTCCGTTTATTACATTACATTGATTTCATGACTTAGTAAATTAGAACTTTAATGATTGTAATTGAGACAAATAAAAAAAATGAAAAAACACAAAAAGAAAACTTAAATATTTTTATTTATAACCACCAGATTCCACACAAAGACGTAAACACAGAGCGCGGACCCGCCGACACATCAGAATCAGCTTTCTCCTTCTCGGCTTTCTTACTCGACGGAACGTAGACAGAAACGCCGTCGGGGCTAAAAGCCGACACCTCACTCATCATGATGCATTAATTTGGCGGGTCCGCACTTTGTATTTACGTCTTTCTCACACTAGATACTGAGCTGCAAGTTTTGTCTCTCTCCAACCAAAATTCACTGAACTAGCAGCAAAAGAAGATCCAAACTATGCTTCACATTTGATAAATGTCGTCATTAATTCCCTTTGAAATTTGCTGACATTTCATGCACAGCTCTTTCTCTCTGTGTACTCTGTGTTTCCCATGTCAAACCTCTGTTTTCTGCATTATTCATTCACAACACTGTCGGCCGCTGGCTTTTTTTTTTTTAATGAAATGACCTTGGACAAGAAATTTTAATTTCTGTTGTTCAATACTGACGAAATGTATATATTTTTCTGTGTTTTATCCTCCGTTACTTTGACACAAAGACATCTGCTGTGATGCTAATGCTTCTGATGAAGTCTCACATATATCAGTGCTAATATATGATCAGAATTATAGTATTTCTGACTGTCGGGGGCAAAATTGAATCAAATCAAATCTGGACCTTGTTATAAACACTAAAGTAATTTAACCAAAACATGCTGATGCATTTAAAATAGATTCTTTCTAACTTTTCAATACATTTAGAATAAATTTTATCAATTTGACTATAACGTCTTAAAATGCTTTTTTGTTCCACTCATCAATCCCACTGGCCAATGCCAAACATCCAATTTAATGAATGAACACTAGATGTCACCATTGGTCAAGAAACACAGCATCACTAATAACCAGTAGGTGGCACTAAAGTCCTAGTTAAAATACCTTTGATGACTGTTCTGTTTATGGCGTGTGAAAAGGAAGTATTGGGGTTTGAGTGTTAATGATGGGCTGAGTACTTACCCTTGTTTGTTAATAATCTGACATTTATATTTTGCATGTCTGCTAACATATGTACAAGACAGTAGGGCACAACAACTCGCCACATTAAAGCAGTCTTAAAGCATACAGTTTTTTTTTATTGCAATTAATCTGCAGAGCAGCATGTTGAGTGTCCTACATTAAAAACAGGAAATGAATTGTCTGAACTGGAGCAGTGATAGATGTGCTACTTTGAACCCAGCCTGCCAGCAGCGGCCTTTACATAACAGAGTTACAGGAACCCTTGTAGCACAAACATAAGATGAAACAAACTTCTCCATGCTGTTACCAGGCAAAACGTCTGCTGTGAAAGCCTTCCAAAAGCATTCAAAGTAGGCAAAATAGATTTAACGTGGCAAAATACAACACTTTAAATTCAGTAGACTTGTCAAAGCTTGTCAAATGTGTATCAGTGTCACAGCATAAGAACACTTAAGCTTTAGGTATGCTTTTGTCTTGTTTCCATATAATCTGATTTGAAGTGGAATTCTTCCTTCATCAGTTATCATCAGAGAATATATGTAGATAACAGGCAGTCAAAGATACCTTCAGACAGCTTTTAAGTCATCAAAAGCAAAGCAGTTGTGTTTTGTTTGGTTTTTTTTAAGTTTGTGAAACCTACGAGGACTGAACAAGTCATCAGAATCAGAATACTTTAATAATCCCAAAGGAAATTATGTAATTTTGTTGTCCAAAAAAACTTATCGTAGTAACAATCCAAAAGTTTAACCATTATTTAACTGTGAACGTGCAGCATGCTTTTATCCAAGAAAATGCTTGTATCGAGTCACTTTTTGAACCCTAGAAGTTTGAAGTTTTCTTTGATGTTTATCCTCACTGCTGAGTGGTATGACACCTTAACTCAGAGAGATGCCACAAATGAGTGAGTGTGTTGCATGCCATGATATTAAATCCCAGTAGGGTCACAAATTCAAGGGTTTACTCTGATCATTACTTGTTTAGTAAAACTATGACTGCATGAGTTACAAACAGCTGGTAGTGAGTGGGTGGCATTCACCTAGAAGTACTAAACCACAAACAACATGTTATCTAATCATTTATAATCTTGCTAACTGGCAATGTGTGTGCAAATAGTCATAAATACGATGACTCTTACGAGAAAAAAAAATTACCTGTGCATCAACTGTCAGGACTCAACATTTAGTGATATGTCTCCTTCTCCTATAAGATAAGGATCACAATCTCAAATAAGCCAGTAACACACTTGGGTAGAGTTAATGTTCTTGTTTAACAGTCATATGTGGATTATTTTAAATTGTTGTTTTTTTAGTTTGCTATAAAATCATACTTTTCTTCATTTGGGGGTAGCTGTAGCTCAGGAGGTAGAGCAGGTCAGCTGCTCATCGGAAGGTTTGTGGTTGGATCCCTGGCTCCCCCATTTTGAATGCCAAATATCCTTGGGCAAGATACTAACCCCCACTTGCTCTCCGATGCATCCATCGGAATATGTGTATGAATGACAGTTAGAAAGCACAAAGTAGCGCTTTGAGTACTCTAGGAGAGTAGAAAAGCGCTATATAAGAATTGGTCCATTTACCATTTTTGTGTCATTTTTCTGTGATATCTTATAGAACACCAAGCCAGGTGTAGTGATGCCATGATGTCGGGCACTCAAATGCAGAGTCGTTTGCAAGTATATTGTAACCCATATCTGATGAGCCGAAGGTAAACTTGTGTCTGTGAGCTCCTCTCATCATCACTAAAGATGACAATTCATAAAACAGGTGGTTTATTATTTTTTAAAAGGAAAGAAAAAAATGGCATTCAGTTCCCCCTCAAAAAGCAACTCTCCTGCAAAAACAATGCTTTGACAAGAGCTTTTCTTTTGATGCTGTGGCTTCTTCTTACAAAGCTGAAACTTTAAAGTCTGGCGCAAAAAAAAAAAAAAAAGCATTCCACTGCAGCTAAGCCACAGCCTGAATGAAAATGTGAAAGCTGAAGGCTGACTTCCCAACTCCAGACAGATTTATTAGAAATGCCCCGTCTTCTCTCTGAGCAGCACCATCTACTGGCCAGAGGACAGAAATGCAAAGTGTCTGCTTCTCTCAAGTCACGTGATTTAAGAGAAATCGAGCCTCCAGTTTAGAGCAGGTCTGACAGTCACGCAGAGAGGGAAAAGGGCTTGACTCAGCAGGTGTTTTTTTTTTTATTATTGCATTCGGTGTTTGTCCAGTTTTATTTTGCTTATCTGACCAGTTATATGAATTATGCAGTGGATATTTTGAACTTTTAGCTCTGAAATTACTTGACAGCTGCCACAGTTGACAGTTTTGGGTGTAGCATGTTGTGACTTCAACAGGCAGCAGTTTTATAATAAGGGGATGTTTTTTTAAAGCCAGATGCTCTTATTGGGGTTTATTTAATCACATATGTGTAACTGCTGGTGTAGAGTATTTCATGCAATATTCTTGCAGCATTCCCAGAAATGCAAAGTTGTTCTTGCAATAAATTTTCTATGCTTTCAGAGTACGATAAAGTGCATTTCTTTAATGTCACGCTGTTGTTGACTGACATTAAGGAAATACATATTTTTTAAAAATATTTGGAGGGATCAGTTCACAGTAGTGCTATGGGTATCCACCCTGAGGCAAACATTAACAGCATACAGCACAAAGAATAACACATATGTCTGCTATTTCCAAACAAACAAAACTATGCGGGTTGTTTTTTAAACTTGCATGTTTATCTTTATCCCTGTTTGCTGTCTTTGTTGTTGCTGTTTTGGCTTCCTAGCAACAATTTTGTTTACCTGTGGCCACACCCAATCCAGATGGCATGGCACCACAAAAGCATTTCCAGTGATAGGTGATTTCCTGTAAATGGGATATTTATTGTACACACAGGCTCTAACACAAATAAAGAGTGTATTGCTTACACCAAGGCCTCAGCATTTGCACATTACATCAAAGTATTCTTGACCTCATTCTAATGTTGACACATTTTTAAAAAAAAATTTTACTAATATTTTTATCTGCAGTAGATTTGATATCATGAAAAGGGATCTAGAGACACTGGAACCTGGATTGGAAAAATAGGGGAAAAGTTCAGGCAGTCACTGGGGACTGGGTTAATGTGACTAATGGATCCAAAAGTGTGTGCAAGATATTATGTTTTCGAGGAATACAGAGGAAGACACTTTGGCTTCTCAAGTAACAAATTCCTAGGAGAATATCGCATCCTAATGCTCAGGAATGTCAAAATTGTCCAAGATGGTTCACACCCTGTTACATCCGCATAGATTGTTTATCAGTTTTACCATGTCAATCACTATAATGCACATACTTCTTTGTAAAAGCAGCTTGACAGGCTGGATTATAAAAGCATTCCCTGTCTCATAAAAAAAAAGACATATTTTCTTGTTTGAATGACACCTTAATAGAGAGTTGTTGGCATTACACACACAAAGTCTCTGATGATGCTGGTTGGGCTGGTATCATTACTTTAAACAGACAAATTATAGTAAGAAGGTATCGCTCCTCTGGAGATAACCAGCAGCCACTGCTTCCAGGCTTTATCACCTTGCTCTTGTTTTTTTTTTATAGCACAGCACTTTTTCTGTTTATCTGTGTGACTTCATCAAAAACGATTGAAGAAAAACATACATTATATATAACTTTATCAAGAAGACCCACATGGCATTATGATGATGGTAGTCTCAGAAAGATAAGTCATTCATGAAAGACAACTTGTTTGAGTTGTGATATAACATTGCTATTTTTAATGCACTGTTGATTGTGAGGTGCACTAATAAAAGAAGTCTTCAGGATGTTTTTCCCTTATGGTAACCACATGTGACTAGTGATTAACTGGGCAGAGCAGCATTTATTTTGCAACATAATGCGGTAAAATATGGGCGCTATATCATCCTGCCACTAAATGACATCCACTTCCTTTGTGTGTCTGTGTGAGAGAGCAAGAGACAGAGAAAAGCAACAGAAAGGATTTTGGTCTTTCCAGTAAATGAGCCAACTCAAGTAAACTGCCTTCTCCTTTGTCTCATGTCTTTCACTCATTTAGCTAACCCTCCCAACCATAAAACAACATGCACACGCATTTGCACAAACAAACACGGAAGCATCGTGTTATAAAGCACCTAACCAATATGTGGCCTGAAGACAGCCAAAGACATGTTAGCAGCCTTGGCTTTTTAAGGCTGTCCTTCTTCACTCCATCCAGATCTCTATCTTTTTTGCCTACACCTTTAATACTCCCACTCCTTTATGTCCACATGTACACTTGATTGCTTTAGCACATAGTCAACTTTTTTGGCATACAGGTAACTCCTGTTTACAAAGGTATGACAGTTAAACAGGATGTGATTCTATTAAAAATAACTGCTTGCGTGACTTCTCTCTCTCGCTCTTTGTTATGTATAATTGATTTGAATTTTATTTTATTTTATTTTAAGGCGTGGATAAAAACCCAACGTTTCAAAAATCCATTTCCTGCAAGTCCTCGGCAACAGATTAACAAGACTCGGAAAGACCGTCCTTCTACCCTGACTGGGATTAGATAAAAGTGTAGAAAGAAAAGAGAAAAACTAAGAAACAATATGAATTATTAGAAATTAGAAATATTGGCATATAAAAAGTACTCCAGTGCAAACTTTGCATCTTTGAAAATGTAACCTATGAGCATGTGGAGAGCATAAGTACCTTTCATCTTCAAATTAACCGTAAAAAATGACTGAAGCCCAAATAACTCACCTTTATTATAGTGTTATGTATCATATTATTGGAATAATATGAGTGAAATTATGTGTAATCAGCCTTTTATTTTACTATTGCAAATTATCCAGCTTGCAATAGGTTAAATAACTCTATAAATAGCTACGACTAGTAAGCATAAGGAGTGTACGTCTGCAAAAAACAAAAAATTGAGAATTAAAAACAAGAATATTTCATAATAAGTAAATATATTATTTGCAAAGACTTGACTTGAAACAGAGATGAAGAAAGAGTTTCCCTTTTTACCGCTTTGCTCAAAAGATTGTGGCACTGAAAAACATTAGTAAGTATGTAAACAAGCAGTGGCATGAATGAAGACTGTGATGGAAGCTTTTTTAATTTCATTTTGAATGCCATCCAGTTGAACCTTCATTCCACCGTAGAAATGTCTTCATTTGAAATTTGCTACGTCACTGTGAGAACAGTCGCTAAGGGTTTTAGATTGTTTAAAAACAGAAACCGTTTTAATTAATGGGGTATCTTTTTTTAGGTTTCTGAACACACAAAGGTGAATATTCAGGCAAATATTGTGTCATAATAATAATAGAACATGCAGAAGCAGAATTAATGAAGTTTGCTGTATTCTGTAAGCCATGGGAAGCCAATTAATTATTGTGTTTTGTTCTCTGGATCCAGTGGGCAACCTTCTTGTGAGTGTTTTTCAGCTGGTTTCAGTGGGAACAAATACACAGAAGCATTAGAAATCTTGAAAGACTCACATACTTAAGCATCTAGCCAAGTTACTAATTTCAAGAAATTTTAACTTCAAATCCCAGTTTGACAGTATTTGTTCAACACTTGCTGGTTCCTCCTTTACTACAAAATACTACATCAATGCAGTGTGGCATGGAGGCTAGGTTAAGATGCTATTGAAGTCCAGGTTTCATACCAGCCTTTGGTTGTGTGTATTTTTGTGTGTTTCTCAAATACTCGTGACAATATTTCACAAATTCTCTGTGGGTTATATGTCAGCTGAGTTGGCTAGCCAGTCAAGTGCAGTAATAACATGAACAGCAAACCTTTTAGTTTTAGTTTTAGTGGTTTTGACACTGTAGGAACGTGTTAAGTACTGCTGGATAGGGAATCAGATGAAAGCATAAAGTGCCGGTGTCCTGCTGGCTTTAGATGTGTCCTTGATCCAACACAGCTGATTCAAATGGCTAAATTACCTCCTCAACATGTCTTGTAGTTCTCCAGAGGCCTAGTAATAAACTAATCATTTGATTCAAGTGTGTTGACAAGGGTGAGATCTAAAACTTGCAGGACACCAGCACTCGAGGCCTGGAGTTGCCTACCCCTGCTCTAGAGTCTCCCGGTAGATGGATGCTTTGACTTTGGGCTCGATAAAACACAGCGATATGCTTCTCCACCCTTGCTCCACACTCTAGGAACTTGATTTACAAATTACATACAAAACATACTCTCACCTGAAAAGAGGACTTAGAACCGTTTACCAACAGTCCACTTCCTCTTCTGTTTAGGTTAGATGCCTTTGGCATTGTCCCTGGCTCAGGATTTCCTTTTTATTAGAAATGTTAAATGAATACATATCTATTTTGCAAATCATCGATGTACCTTAGCTGACTTTTTTCAGCAACAATCCTTCGTGCTTTTGTTGCGCAGGTTATATTTAATTGTACGTTTCATTCAAACCCCATAATGTTGCCAAATTGTTAATGTTATAAAGAACTGGTTGGAAGACAATTGTCTTGTCTTTACATGCCTGAAAGAAATGAAGTTCTTATCTCTCCCCCCTGCGTTTGATCAGGGGTTCATTTTGCTATATACATTCACCGTCTTGTACAAACTTGTTTTTAACATTTGTGAAACATGGAAGGCTTAAATATATTGTGTGTGCTTGTTGCCGGTAACTCAGTCCAGGTAGGGGCTGTGCTTTTAAGGTTGTGGCTCCCAAGTTGTGTAACTCACCTCCGTTGGAATTAAGATATTTGGACACTATTGATACTTTTAAAAAGAAGACCTATCTGTGCAGGATTGTTTTTACCTTGTTTTATCTATTTATATGTTATTAATTGGTATAGCTTATAGTTTGTAACACTTGTTCTTTATAAGTGGTTGTTCTTCATATGAGGTATATAAATAAACCTCATTTACATCTGTGACCTTTAATCTTTATGGATGGTGCAGATGATCATCTTCTAGAAAACTGTCAAGTCAGCAATCTTCCCCATGATTGTGATTGTCTCTATTGAACTAGACTGAGAGATACGAAGCATTTATACTGTTTGAACAGTAATTAACTTATACACACAATTAAATATTCATATATTTATGGGTGCCATATTTGTGACTTGGGTTTTATGACAAAAACATTAGAATTAAAACAAAAACAAAACAGCTGAAATCTTTCACTTTACATATAATAATTACAAAATACAAGGAAGGGTTCCCTTCCTTGCATGGTGTTGGGGCCAAGGATAAACAGAAGGCCTTCTTTTGCAGATTTTTTTTTTAGCTAGTTGGCACCTCACAAATGTGTGGAGCACTCATATATGTCTGTAAACTCTGTCACTGCAAGCTTTACCCGGTTTAACACTTGGCAAGAGGTGGAGTACACCTTTGCACCTTCAACCATCACATAAAATGGCACCAACCGGCTAGCAAGTATAAACCCACAGCCTTCTTCCTGTGACATGACAGAGGCCACCTGCTCACCACCATGGCTGTGAACCACCTCGTCTTTGATTTACCTCAAAAAATACACACTAAAAATATGTTTTTTTAAAAACAGAATTGCAGGATTTAGAGATAAAGGGGTTTTTTTTACTCAGTAGCTGCAGTCATTTAATAATAATTATTTGAAGCAACAGTTTTTACAACTTTTTCTAACCCTTACTGATATAAGTGAAGTATACATGCACTCCATTTTCCATTCTGTTGTCCTCACACCTGACCCACTTTATTGGTTGAAGGTTAAACTGGATATTATAAAAATGTAAAGCCTTGTCTGATTTAGATTAAACCCTGGAAGATGATAGGTCTCATATTTTGTTTTACAGGGTATCGTATCCTGAAGGTTTACTACAATCATCTTTTGTTTGAATGAAACTGCAGGCAGTTCTGGTGTTTCCAGTAAATCAGCCAACCAATATTTCACTCTCTCTAACACACAGTCACTCTTTCACTCCGTCTCCTTATCTCTATCAGACACACACCCACATCCACTCACAGACACCGGCATACCCACAGCATGCATAAATCATCCCCAGTTAAAGCAGTCCTTCTTCCTGTGCTTATGTGACCAACTACCAAAGTTCAGTTTTTTTCACACGTCACCAATTCACAGCAGTTATCTCGGGGCACTTTATTATTACCTTTATTTTACGGGAAACATCGTATAATAATAATGATAGAAATCAAATGACCGCCTGCGAAAAGGCATTAAAAAAAAACATGTTTTATTATAATGAAACCTGCAGCAGAGCCAAGCTTGGGAAGATCAAACAGCAGTTAAGGTAAAAGGAATGTGAAGAGAGAAGAAAAGACAAATAAAAAAGACAAAGGAGACAATAAACAAAATAATAAAAACATTTTATAGGTGAACGCTCATTCATCAGTTCATCTTTAAATAAAAGGTCTGTCCATATTGATGTATTGATCCACGTTGGAGGTTTTGAATTAGGTTAGAGAGAAACCTACATATTGTGTCATCACATTATCATGATTTGATTTAAAAAACGTGCTTCATTCAAAAATTTGAATCATGTTAAATGTGCATTTTTGCAGTTTGTTAACCAAAACTTAATTTTTTAAATGTTAATAATAGCAATAATTAGAAATATTTGTTTTAATTTAGGTGCATTTCAAAACACTCGAGGGCCCCCTGCACAGCACACATACAAGAACAGACAAAGAAACTATCAGTCAAGTCAATGAAACAAGTTTAAAATATATAAAAACATTAAGAGCTGAGGATTCATGTGACAGGATGAAAACATGTTAACTGAAAATAGTGGAAGAAAAGAAATTGCATCAAAGGCAAAGCAGTTAATAACAAAAAACAAATATATATCTTAGCAAAATGCAGCACCAATTTTCTCTATAGCTCACAGACAATAGGAATCTGGAGTCGTTTACTTAATCTAAATAGTCTAAAGAGCAAACAGCATTTGGTACTTTGAATCTGCTTTGAGCCCAGAGTTACACAGTAGTCTGTACTTCACCTTTCAAGTCATATTATAATAATGAAGAGTCGCCATGTGTGCTGTTAAAAGGTGCGAAACTCAAGTTACTAGAGTTCACATGTATTTAAACTTCTATTTGTAGGTCAGGCACTTAGGTAATGTTTAAACAGGCATTGCTACGGGGAAAAATTCCACAGTCCAGATGTTTAAGTAGCTCTCTAAATATTCATAATTAACTTGCAACTCGCTTTACATCACCATCAGTTACTCTTTCCTTTGTTGCTTGTTGTTGCCGAATGTTTTTTCCCAATATTTGGTCTCTAGTTATGTTAGACAATAGCAGATGAAGCGGATGTCTGTTTTTTTGTCTCTTTAATCCCCTAGGACCTGGCGTCCATGGATGTCTAGACCACAATAAAAAATTTTGCTCTTTCAAATGAGCCATATTGCTCAAAGGGGCCCAATTGTTGTTTCTCATTTTGTTTTTGTACTCGGGGAAAAATGCTGCTGTGTTCAGACACCAGCTAAATATTTTTACATATTATCACTCAATTGTGACTTTGTAGCGTTCTATCGAACACTATAAAGCCCAAATAGCAAAGAGAAATTAAAAATGCATGCCATGAAAGAGTTTGTGTCTTAGGAGGTTAAGCCTAGAAATTGGTAGGCAAATTAAGTTACTTTAAAATATTCTTGGAATCAGATAAGTAGTAATATGAGCTAATTACATTTAGCTCATATGCTAAATGTAGTTTGAAATTCATAAGCCTGTATATGCAATGTGTATTTGGGACTTTACATATACCAGGTTGGACCTCATTTAGTCTTCAGAGCTGCCTTAAATCATCATTACATAGATTCCACAGATACTGTTACTTTTTACTGGTTCCTCAGAGGTTATTGAGATGGTAGTATCACACAGTTACTGCAAATCTGTCAGCAGCACATGCAAATTTCCTGTTCCATCACTCCCATAGGTGTTCTATTGGACTGAGATCTGATGAGGCTATTTGAATACAGTGAACTCGTCATAAAAAAAAGCAGTTTGATATGATTATGAGCGTTATGCCATCACAAAGATGACATTGTCCATCCTCAGTGAGGGTTTGATGTTTAAATAATGCTCATTTGGTATATAGGTGCCCAAAGTGTGCCCACCACACTATTACACCGGCAACAGCCTTAACCACCGATACAAGACAATTCATGCTTTCATTGTTTACGTTCTGACCCTACCAGCCAAATGTTGCAGAACAAATCTGGACTCATCAGATACATTTTTTAATGGTTTTGGAATTTTGGTGATCCTGCATAAATTGTAACCTCAAATTCTTGTTCTTAACTGACAGGAGATCCATACAGTGTGGTCTAATGCTGCTGTAACCCATCTGTATCAAGGTTTGGTGTTGGTCTTATGCATAGCTTGGTTGTGATGAGTGGTTAATTGAGTGACTGCTGCCTTCCTTTCAGCTAGAAGCAGTCTGGTCATCATCCTCTGACCTTTGACTTCTAACATTCACTGAATACGTTCTCTTTTTTGGACTGTTCTTTGTCACTCTAGAGATGGTTGTGTGAGAAAATCCCAGTAGAGTCCAATCTTGACAATGTCTACATGTGATTGGCTGATTAGATATTTATGTTAATGAAACGCTGAAGAAGTGTACAGAAGTATAATAAAGTAGTCTATATACATAAACAATTAGGCTCAGTTCAAATCCATTTTTAACTTAATGGCCCCAAATGGGTATTGTACTTCCATAACTACACACGCTCAGTTTTTATTAGCCCTGTGTCTCAAAAGTGTCAGAAAATACCTCTTAGCTGTGATTTCTCCAATACAATGCCAGAAACATTAAATCATCTAAAAAATAATCTTAATCCAGCACATGATGGAAACAAAATCTATTTCGCCAAGCTTTTTTTTTAGGAGCGGATGTTAAAACATGGAGCATGGATCACAAAGATAAGCCTTTGGATTGACCATCTACTCATTATGCTTCCTGCTATTGTTTTCAGCTCTCTCAGAATGAAAGTAGCAACTTCTGCCAAACGAGTGCTGGGATACAGAAGTTATACCAATATAGTTCCTCCAATTTGGCTTTTAGATTATGTCTTGTAAGCAATTCTGCTGCGGAGATTATTGTTTGTTCTGGTTAATGTGACAAACAATGTTAATGTATTCATAAAAACAACCCAAAGCCTACATAGAGCTGAAATCAAGCACCTCAAAATTATTTTTGTCATGAGCATATTTTTGTTCTGCATGTTGTTTCAGTGGTTTCATACAAAACTTAGGTGGAGCAAATGTTTCCAGAGGATACTCCATATATGAGTGCTGATCGTTTTGGAATGTGTGTGATTTATCAGTATCATGTAATGAGACAACATAGCCTTCGAGTTTGACTCACTGTGAAACTAATGGCTAACTGCTGAAAACTTGATTCTCTTGGTGGATTTAAAGTCTGACTAAGAGTTGAAGCCCAACTTGAAAAGACACCGACAGGGAGCGAGAGGTGACGGTCTTTCAAAACATTATTAAGCAGTTTTTTCCCAAGAAACACTTTGTCATTTTTGGGGAATTCAGTTTCTTGCTTTGTAGTTTAAAATAGTAAAGACTCCTGCAAGGACAAGTTCAATTACTTATCTTAGCATAAGATAAAATAATTAAACTCATGCATGGACAACTTTTATTGCAAATGCCACGTCAATCATTTCAGCTTTTGTGACGCTTCTACCGACATCCATTTGAGTTTTCTCTTTGGGCTGGTGTGCATGTTACGTATTTGTCCAGCCAGAGACATCAGAGCTTAAACCTGACTACAAATCATGCAAGCTGACATCGCCAAACCTGAAATGCCACTCGTTGCGTGTTACAGGTGTTTGGCTTTTTTCCTTTTTTCTTCAGGCTTCAGGAACTAATGATTGAATTAATCCAGGATTACCACGCCCTTGTTTAATTAAAAGTTAATTTATTATTTCTAATATTTCTAAAATGTTTAATAACAAGGGAAAATTTTATGCACACTGGCAGTAAGGCCGCTCACGATCCAAACCGTTGTGTAACAGCAAAAGGTTATGATTTTTAAAGTTTTGTACATTTTGCCTATTCTTCCCATACTGGAACATGTGCAAGAGAGCTTCTTACTCTCAAGAGTTTCACTTCCTGATTTAAATAAATAAACTTATTCATCCTAATCTGGCACCTTTTATTATAGTGCAAAACACCTACAGTCCAGGGTGGTGTAAAACGCAAGTGATGGATTTCATTAGTAGGCTAATCACTACTGAGTGTACATATATGTAGCTACTTGTGCTAAATCACTGTCAGTTTAAATCCATGCAATATGGAATATATCTACAACATGCAACCTTTTTATTTGTAAAAGCATGCAAAGCATGCTGGAGAGTTTACAGCAGTTACAGTAGTCTTCATGAGACCAAGCGTTATGTCTTCTGGTGAGAATCTAAACTGCTGAGACGTGGATCAAATGACAACTGTGCAGTAACCGCAGATGCTAATGTTGGACTTCCTCAACGGCTACAGTAACCTAATTCTCAGAGTGAAAAAAAGCTCTGTTGTGGCCTGATTATGTGAATATAAAAAAAAATAAAAAATTAATGAAACAACTTGATCCAAATTATGAGGGGAAA
The DNA here is from genome assembly GCA_015108515.1 of Hemichromis elongatus. Classification (NCBI taxonomy): domain Eukaryota; kingdom Metazoa; phylum Chordata; class Actinopteri; order Cichliformes; family Cichlidae; genus Hemichromis; species Hemichromis elongatus. The sequence continues at coordinate 17,207 of VUQR01003272.1, forward strand.
AAACATGGCTTTTCCCTGAGGCAACTCTGCAAACTCTTTTGTGTATGTGGGTTGTTTGACGCAAAAGACGTTCAAAACATTCGTCTTTTACAGATACTCTGTATTGTCTTCATTTGAGTCACGGTTGATGATTTGAAAGAAAAGGTAACAGAAAAGTAACAGTTAATTAAGCAAAAATGCAAGGAGCATTACATGTCTAAAGAGCTCTAAAAGAGGTAGGCAGATTTTCAGTGTGAACTGAAAAAAAAACTCAGCCTAGGCACTGAGGCTTGAAGGCTGACTGACTGTAGAATGATGCAGTTTCCTGTCAGAGAGTTACAAACAAAGGGCAAAGAGTGATTTAGTAGGTGGAGTATAAAAAGCTGCAAACAGTGCAGCACGTTACCTCCTGTTGATACAGTCAATTCCTATTTACTTATGATTTGCTATTTGTTTGATTTTTGTTATTAAGAATTATTTTATTTATCTTTTGATAAATTTGGGCCTGGAAATACGAGAATTGTGTAAAAGACTGTATTGTGCAATCAAAAGAAACCAACGCAAAATGTCTTAAACTGCAGCATTAGTAAAACGAATGCGCTTTTTGTGTAGTATAAATCTACAGAACTTACAAAAGGCCATCATTTGGAGGTTTATTCTGGATCATGTCTGCAAATTGCAATAATTTTCACGTGCCATTTTATCACTGTAAACAACATAGACTATTACACTCAGCCAGCACAGCCAACACTGCACCCACACAACTGCTACATGCAGCCTGTGTTACACTGTTTAGCTGCTGGGTCACACCCATAAGCAAAACGGCTACAGTTTCAGGGAAAGCTGTTAAGTGCACCTGTAATGTTTTAGATGTAATCACAGCTACAGCAAGCTCTGACAGTGGCATGGACAAGCTGATGAACTTGTTTCTATATTGTTATTTCTCTCTGCAACAGTTTAGACTTTACCTGGCTAAGTAGCCACAACCGATGGTTCAGTGACACATTCAGCAGCACCAGTTGATCTGTTGATAAGAATGAGTTTTAAATGTTTTTAGACTGTGAAGTCAGGAAAATTTAATCCAGAAAATATAATTCAGGCAGTAACATTATGGGGCTTCCTTATCTTTATAATGTATTTACCATCAGCTGTGTAGACAAAGATCACCTAATGGATGTTCATCCAAACTGTTGAATAAAAGAAATATCCTCTAGCATAATTCAGAGACTTATGTTTTTTTTATGTTTAGTGTAAATACTAATTAAAAGCTCATTTCTGCTCCTAAGTTGGGAATATGTTAGGTTTTAACATACGAGTGGGGGATGGACTTACTCACATGAGCAGCTGATGAAATATATGTGTCATAACAGTATTCTATTTTCTATTCTATTTTATACTGTACTAATGTAACTGATCCAAAATGTCGGGATTTTTACCTGAAGCAATGAAACGTCTGGATTGCTTTCTTTTTCAGTTGTCATATTGTAGATTTGATTGGGTGCTTGGGACCATTTTCCTGTTTTATGACCCAGCTGCAACATGGCCAGGTTCTGTGGCTTCAAACCAAACCCAAGTTATCGCCCCTCCTGCTGCCATGTTTGCTATGAAGTGTTTTTCTGCCGATAAGCTTTGCATTCTCCAAACAACGCACTGTACATTATCACCAAACATCTCCACGTTGGTCTCCTCTATCGAAAAAACGTTTGGTCAGATGAAACTTTGCAAACTTAATCTGTGCCCCCATGTTTTTTTTTAAAGAGAAGACGCTGACGCATGGCAGCCTTTCCAAACAAACCACACTTGTTCAGCCTTTGCTTACCGTTAATTTTAATTGTCACAAACATTGGCATCTTTCCTTCTTGACGCTGTCTTGAGACACACCTGAATACTCCAGACCAGCAAAATGTTGCAACTTTAATTAATTAATTAAGTGCATTTGACTAGCAGCACTAGGCTGCAACTCGCCCTCTTTGGTTCTATGGTTGTAGTTTTTCACACACTGCTTCTGCAATTTTGGATTCAATTTTGCTAAAAAAAAATAACAACAGCATGTTATACCGCATTTTTTTTAGTTCATATGAGGTTTCAGTTACATCATTTTAGAACCTGCTAAGAATCAGTGTATTTTTTATTGATTTCACAACAACTGCTTCACTGTAATATTAATAACCGTTAATTTTTGTGTGGTATTATTCTTTGTCACAAGACTGAAAATCCTAGGGAAATGCCAAGGCAGCTTGATTTTACCCTGCTGGTTACTGCGGTATGCATGTGTCTACGAGTGCTTAGAGGAAGTAACATCACAAACATAGCTGTGTCGTTAAAAAAAAAACAAGAAGGAGGAAAGAAAGAAAGAAACAACATTGGTTGCGCTTCACTCTAAAGTGGTTCAGGATGAAGCATCATTAAAATTAGCACAAAACAAGTCTAATGGTTGTGCTTGTTAGGTGGAAAGCACCAGAGATTCACCAAGTGCATTACCAACACGCAGAGTCCCCTCCCCCCCTCGGCCCTCTCTTGTGGTTTTTGCAAGTTAGATCTTTTCATGGCCATGTCATCTATGTAGGGAGGAAGAGTTTTGCTTCGTCTGCTTCCCTCCCTGAGTGCTACGCCCTTTCCTGACCTTGGGACGATGTTAACGCAGATATTTATTCAGCACCTGATGGAAATTTTAAGCACGTTTTAGGGTTTCTTCTTTAAAGTTATCTTTTTCTTCACATCCCAACACAAACCATTTTCTGTTGGCAAACATTGTTCCAATGTGCAGTCCAAAGGTGGACCAAAGAGCTTACTTGACATCTTATTTTGCACCTGATGTGGCTCTTTTGGTTGCCAGTAAGTCATTGCCTGAAAGTTTAGGGTATTACATCAAGCCATGACACCAGTTTGCTTTTTGCAACAGACAGAGTTATTGGCCTCAATCTGACATATGTTAGATTAATGTTATATTAACTTTAATCTAACATATACATTTGTGCAGCTTAAAACAGAAGCAAAACACATTTTGTGTTCATTTTTTGTCCTTATTGGTCAGCTTTTGCACACAGATTTTATACTTATAAATCAGCCATGTTCCTCCTGAGCCCTCATATTTATCCAGCGATTCCACACATTCATCCGAACAGTCACCAGCTATTTTCTCACCTTTATATCAAAACCATATCCATTCTCATTCACCTTTCACTGGTCTGAATCGCCATGCTGTTTAGGGAGAGTCTGGTGTCTGAGGTCCAGACAGGTTTTCAAAAAATGAGCATCATTTGATTGATTTCTACGTAAATCAGCGGTTCTACTCTGAGCCCCTCCCGAATGGCCGAACTTCTCACCCTATCTCTAAGGGAGAGGCCAGCCACCCTTCAGAGGAAGCCCATTTCAGCCGCTTGTGTTCGCGATCTCATTCTTTCAGTCACAGCTCACGACCATAGGTGAGGGTAGGGGCGTAGATCGACCGGTAAATCGAGAGCTTCGCTTTTACACTCAGCTTTCTCTTCACCACAACGGACCGGTACAGCCCCTCCGCGAATCACTACCTCATCGTGGTGGAGGGGTTTGTATGTCCCAGGGATCCCAGGGGCTGTGTTGTCTGGGGGCTTTTGCCCCCTGGTAGGGTCTCCCATGGCAAATTGGTCCTGGATGAGGGACCAGACAAAGAGTGATTCAGAAGATCCCTATGCAAAGACCATCGAGGGAACAGTTCACCCTGTTACAGGGTTACCGGGGCCCCGCCCTGGAGCCAGGCCGGGGAGGGTGCACCAGTCCATTGCCTTAGTCCATGGGGCAGGAGGCACCGTAGGGGTCGGGTACAATGTGAGTCGGGCGGCAGCCAGGAGCGGAAGTCTTGGCAGACCGATTCCCGGCTACCAAGACGATTCACTCCTGTTTTTTGGGTTGTTTTATAAGTACTATAGCCTGAAAAGCGTTTAATGTATTCTGGTAAAGCTTTGTAGGGGTGTAGATTGGGGTCATGTAAACAATCCATTAAAATTTATTTTGCATCCACCACGATCATCAAGGACAACTTCATGATTTTTTGGTCAACAATTAACAGAAAGGCTTAAATTTTCTACTTTTATTACATAAACAAAGTACATAAGAACTAACAGAACAAGAGGTCATGGGTGATACGATAGCACCAGGTGGATTAGGTCTTTGCAATCGTGTATAACAAGTAAAAGTCAGTAAATGTCTGTAATAATATATAGAAAATAAAAATAAATGACCTTAAAAGTAAACACTGCCCAGAGAGTGGGCTGCTGTGGTGTAGGTTTGTGTTTGTTAGAAGCTATTACGTCTTTGGTTTTTTTGTGTGTTTCCAAAGCAGCAAACTTAATGTTCAACATTGGTGTCCTGATAAAAACACAGTTGTTTTTTACATTCACAATTTGGAAATAATATTCAATGACAATAATTCAGGGGAAATTAGTCTACTCTGAACAAGTTTCTACACTGTAATAATATGTAACTTTATTATATAAAGATTGACTAAACTCAACAGACTAAAGAACAGCTTCTTCCCGTGGGCTGTCAGAACTCTTAATGCAAACTAAGAGTGTGAACAGACTTCTCCCATACAATCACTCTACCGCTGCTATTGATCAACTATGTTGCTGCCATCCCATGTGCAATATCTCAGTCTTTCCATGTTCTGTGCAATCTTTTTGGCCCATGTGCAATATTTTTGTTTCAGTGGAATTACCATCCCCACCTGAAATTACCACAGCCCCGCCACCCTTATTAATTTATTATATTTTATTTTATATCTGCCCTTGTATACAACCCCACAATGTTTCTGTTTCAGTGTTTTCATACACCATATATATAGTTTACTCATATATACAGTGTGTATAAATATATATATTGCTTTCTTTTTTTTTCCTCATTGTATATTCTTTTCTTTACTTTTGCGCCTTTGTGGTCCAGCTACCCAATTTTGCTGTGCAAGAAACCGCACAATGACAAAAAAAAGCTCCAATTCTAAGCCTAAAGTCTTTTTGCCAATATAATCAGCATTAGATTCATCACTTTCTTACTGAAACGTTTCAGTTCTTGATACATTATAAAGTGATTCCTTAAATTATGTGTCTGCACCGACACTGGAGAGTTGTGGGTAGGAAACCTGAATAAAATGGTGAAAATCTTGCACTTAAGTAACCAGCGACCCTGACATTTGTTGGTTAAATACTAACTTATTGCTAAGGCAATTTAGCTTACCAGCTTGTGTAAATTCTCAGAATTCTGACTTTTACTCAGATTAAAGTCAGAATTTTGACTCTTTTCTCAGAATTCTGATGTTTTTCTCAGATTGAAGTCAGAATTCTTTTTTCTCAGAATTCTGGGGGAAAAAAGACATGCCCACTTTTTTTTTCCAGTGGCCCTAATCCTCTTCTGTACATTACTTACACCATATTTGCCGCTTGCTAAATGCTTTTTCTTATTTGCCTTGAAGTGCCACTGCCTTTGACCTCTAAGTGTTTGTTTTGCCAATACAAGGCTTATGTTGGTACTAACCAGGTGCCATTATTTCTTCTTTACAGTTCCTGCTGGTTCAAATCATCTTTTCATCATTTAGAGACTGAACACAGCAATAGCAGTTAAATTCACATAGCCATGATTTAACGTGAATATTGCCTGCATGACATAACTGGCAACGCATAAAAGATTCTTTGTGTTGTCGTTCTTTATACGTTAAATTAAAATAGAGAAAATCTATGCCATTTATGTTGGAGACTTGCCTTAGGATAAGTTGGAAATGTATTTAATCATTATTCTTTGTTCTCTCTCCCCCCCTTTTGTTTGTTCGGTTTTTTTGTTTTGTTTTGGTCTTATTTTTTTCAAAGCATGATCTTCAGTGAGAATCAGCACCTCAAAATCTGAGGCCATGGTCCTCAGCCGGAAAAGGGTGGAGTGCCTACTCCGGGTCAGGGACGAGTCCTTGCCCCAAGTGGAGGAGCTTAAGTATCTTGGGGTCCTGTTCACGAGTGATGGGAGAGGGGAGCGAGAGGTCGACAGACGGATTGGTGCAGCGGCTGCAGTGATGCGGACGCTGTACCGGTCCGTTGTGGTGAAGAGAGAGCTGAGTATAAAAGCGAGGCTCTCGATTTACCGGTCGATCTACACCCCTACCCTCACCTATGGTCATGAGCTGTGGGTAGTGACCGAAAGAACAAGATCGCGAATACAAGCGGCTGAAATGGGCTTCCTCCGAAGGGTGGCTGGCCTCTCCCTTAGAGATAGGGTGAGAAGTTCGGCCATTCGGGAGGGGCTCAGAGTAGAACCGCTGCTCCTCCACATCGAAAGGAGCCAGTTGAGGTGGTTCGGGCATCTGACTAGGATGCCCCCCGGGCGCCTCCTGGGTGAGGTTTTCCGAGCTTGTCCCACTGGGAGGAGACCCCGGGGCAGACCCAGGACACGCTGGAGAGATTATATCTCTCGGCTGGCCTGGGAACGCCTTGGAGTTCCCCCCGATAAGCTGGAGGAGGTGGCTGGGGAGAGGGAGGTCTGGGCTTCTCTGCTTAGGCTGCTGCCCCCGCGACCCGGCCTCGGATAAGCGGAAGAAAATGGATGGATGGATGGATGATCTTCAGTGGATCAAAAGTAGTCCTGGGATGGTTGACCTCTACAGCTAAGATCAGACAAAGGAAGGGCAGAGTCTGTTGTCAGCAAAGAAGGAAACCGACAAAGAGGTGTCTAGAAAAACATATGTTTATTTCGACATAAAGAAAAATGAAGTCTATAGTCTCTGCTTATAGTTTCACATCTTTTTTTTTTTGCATGAATGTGCGTGTGCGGTTTATTTCCCATATGGTATTCCAGTCTCGAGTTTGAAACCACTGAAGCTCGCACACTCTCTGTGGATCTTCACGGTGTGGCTTTTGAGTATTTAAAACATAATATGTTTAAACTTCTGCTGCTGATGCCATATTTTTACAGGACTTCGTACTCACAAAAAGTCACAAACTACAACATCGTAAACTGAACAAAAGGTATTATTCATGAGCAGCTGTCCATCAGGGGGTGTCATCAACCTGATCTGTGTTTGAATAGTTAATGACTATTTGTTTTTTATGTAGCCAAGTTGTTGCGTGACACCTCCACCTGGTGCTGTCACATGTAGCCATTTTTTTTTAAAGACAAAAAAAAAAATATGCAAAAGAACTCGCTAACATGTAACTCAAAGCTTCTTTGTTTTAGTGAAGCCAATGATGTTTTCTACTATGTTTTGGACAGCATCACTACATATTAGTACATTAGTACTACGTACATTTTAGTACTCCCACTGAAGTACACTTTTATAAGTTTATAAGCACGCTGGAAGCTATAGCAGCTGTCACAGGGTGAGAGGTAAAAAATGGAAAAACTTTTAGAGGCTTTTAAGGTAGCGGTAGATTTTGAAATCACCTGTAATTGTTTCTAATTGATTACACATTAGAAGCAGGTGAGTGTTAACATAAGTGATCATTTTATATTTTTTTTTCCAATACACATATGCTACCAAATGTAATGCAATGTAAGAAAATGAATGAATTGTAATAATGGAATAAAGTGGAATAAATGCACATACTGAAGTCTTGTGTTCTTATAGTAACAGAGATTCAGTTTTTTTATTATGACTTGTGAGATGCTGTTTGAGAGTATAGCCGTCTCTACCTCTCTGGGGAGTCTTTGCGGCTCTGCAGAAAAAGCTACCTTGACTTGTGAAAGTGAATAATTGTGTAGGAATTAATTGAGGTGTTTGGCTGAAACCTTAATGAAACATTTGAAAGGCATGATTATTGATGCTTAAGCTGGAAACACAATGTTTTGAATTCCTTTGGTGTTCCTGGTGCCTCAGGAAAAGAGTGTAATCACGTCACAAGAGCCTTCATCAAAAACAAGATCAAAACAACATATGCACATAATGAAAAAAAGAGTTTGAATACATTAGTGTATATTCAGAAAATTATTTTTAATTAAAAAACTTTAACACTTCAAACCTTATTCCTTAGTTTTTACCTTTTGCCAAATGAGGTTTCTCATTGTAAATGCTTTACCTGCCTCAAATGAAGTCACATGACTTACTGTAAAGCAGAGCTTTTCATGTCCCAAACAAAAGCATGGCTGTTATCGCATTTTCATCTCTAGGGATGTTTGACAAGTCTCTTTAGACAGTCTGGACAAACCTGAAAACATACACATGATAAATGTAAAGAATCCCATCAGTTGGGTCTGCTGCCGTAACAGTTCTTTGTCACCGAGCCAGTTTAGAGTATGTATGGTGTGCATGTTGGTGTATTGTGCAATGACACTATTTCCTAAAACTCTGGGGATTATCGGGGGAACCTGAGATGAGGAAGAAAAGAAACTGATGCAACTATTCACAGTACCACATACCACAACTGTAAGCTCTTAAGACTCCTCAGTGATTTAAAATAAGGAAATACATCACTAACAGCATACTGTGATCATTTAGACCAATGTGATTAGAATTTTTCATAACATTTTAGAGCCTATTTTTGCTAGTTCTAATTTAGGTTTATTAACTCACTCAAAGAGACGTTACAAGTAGATTATTTTTGACACTGAGGCAAAAAAAATGCCCTACAAATGATCAGTTTCACAACAGGAGACCATTTAAAACCACCTGCTTTATAAATAAAGAATGCAAAATCTTTTATGTGTTTCATATTTTGTTTATTTCTTTAAAAAAAACACACACACACACACACACAGAACTATTTACATCATAGAAAAGCTTTCACCTGCTTTGGGGATGTTTGTCGACAAGATGTAAAGATGCAGTTTTTGGTCACTTAAACTATAATTCAATTGTACATATAACGGAAAAACAAAGAAAAGTGATAATTTTTTTTTTTACACTGTACATTAACTACCTTTCACAAGCACAGAGTGCGAGCATATCTGCAAGATGAGGTTAATGACAACTATCTTCTAATTGTCAGAGGTTGTTTAAGATAATGGAATTACCACGCCTGAGCTTAACAGAGAAAAAATGAGCAGCATGGTGCCAAAACTATAAACAATCTTGAACATATGAATTCCTTTTACACAGCAGTGCACTTTATAACTTCTGTTCACAACTTCACATAAGGGATGAGAGAGAGATGAGGGTGGCTCTGCAAACTGCCTCCAATCATCAAACACACAGTAGAAGTCCGAGGGATGGTGTCCTAGCCAAGCAATGATTTAGCTGAGAGGAGGGCTCTGATGGGAAAAGATTTCAGGCAGGAGCTTCTTAAAAGTCCAGTGTAAAAGAATTGTCCTGTCATGTCCTTTGCTTTATGTCTAAAGCAAAAGTGGAATCTGTTGGCAAAAGCTGTTCCAGAATTCGTCTGTGGAATTTGGGATGTCTGCCAGAGTCGTGTACTGTGGCCGTGTGTCGTCTACTTCGTCGACTGCGAAACAAAGAGAGAAATCCAAGGTCAGTTAAGCCAAGAAAGAATATACTTTGGAGTCATGTGGCTTAAAACTGATAGCACTGTTTTGGTTGCTAATATAATCTACAAAATAACCTAATCGTATTCGTTTTAAAGGCGCATTTTTACAGTTTTTAAATTGCTGGTATGGACTGTGGTGTTTAAGCAACAGCTACATGACAGCCTCCAAATAGCAACATTTACCTGATGAAGACTCACTCCACTGGCTCCCTGGACTGGTGCATGGTTCATTGCACAGGAACCCCCTGTCGTCTAAACTGCTTGTTGTCATCCAGTGTGAAGATTCATTCTCCAGTTTTCTGCAAATCTGAAAGAGTAACACTGGATTGAGTATGGCTATATTTGGCCCAACTAGTTTATCAACACAAAACATGCTTATTAGTGTTTTGGGTATTATTGCATGAGCCAAACCAAGCAGAATAAGACAAACATGGGTATTCCTGTCAATGAAATATTACTTTCTAACTAGGGTAAGACCTGTAGGTTATGCTTACCTCAATAATGTCTTCTGGAGAGTCGTAGTCTGCACGATCACAGCGACGAGAAGGGGAGAGAAACAGAAAGGCACATGAGTATTTAAGTTTCTATTTACATTTAATTATTCCAAGCTAAGCCAAAGTCATTTACTAGCAAGTATGAGTTAGGTGTTGTTGTCTTACCGGAGCTGTGATCAGGTGAAACCTGAAATCTGTTGATGAAGGTGTCGGGGCCAATCTCGACTGATGAAGACCAGTCAGGAATATCAGCTTGAAAGAAGAAATCTGCAAAAATGGCAAACAACTTGCACTGAGTACACTTGGACTTTTAAATTCAAATGTAAACCATGTTTATCTGAGCATTTTCAGTACAGGGTTTTCAAGCGTGCTTACCTGGCTGGTCTGTCTGCACTGTGCTGTCAACTCTGTTTTCCTGAGTGCTTTCTGGCACCAGTGCAGGGATGGGAGACTGAGTGTCACTGTAGCTGTCTTCCCTCTCTTCCGTCTTAACCACTATACTCTGCAAGAACAAATCAAAGAGGAATTAAGTGAGATGTTTGAAATGAATGAATGACTATGTGTATGTCTGTTTCCTTCACAGCTACTAAGTAGCATTATTTTACAGAGCTACAGTAACAGTGATAGCATTTACCTTCTTCCTTCCCTTTGAATCCCTTGATTTACTCCGTTTATCTGTGCAGAGGAAAGAAAAACATTTTGGTCACTTACTTTCTTTCTTTGCCACTGAGACTGTAGAGCACATGAATTCAAGATACCGTGCGCCAATGTTAATTCGCTATAAAAAAAAAAATTCACTTCCTGTCAGTTTTCTCACCTTTAGATTTTTGACTTGCAGGCAGCATCCTGAAGACGCGCATAGCCTGGTGGCCTTTGTTAATGCTTTTGTCTTTCACCTCCTCGATGTCAGGCAGCGAGTTCATTGCACAGCGGAAGTTGGCTTTCCATGTCTTTGGGTCACAAGTTTGGCCCTCCACATATTTCCCTGTAAAATGCATTGGCACATGCTAGTTTAATACACTTTGTCATCCTTTAAAGAAGAATTGTACAGGCAGCAGGCTTATTCAGGATTTCTCACCTGTGTGTTTGGCCCACTCTTTGAACAGACATGCGTCTTTGTCCACCTCCCAGCCATGTCGAGCTGCATGCTTCCAGGGGATGGAAAACATTGTTTTCTCCTGGGAAATATAAAAAATACATATATAAGTTGGATTGTGGGTAATTGCACTTACTGAGAGAATGCAGTGTTTTAGCCGCCAAGCAGAAACCAAGCTTCCGTTTAACTAACTCATCGTGTCTATTTTCACCTGTTTGAAGTGCCACAGGCATAGCTGCAAAGTGGCTTTAACTATAAGACGCCTCAAAGTAACACTGGTGCTTCAAACCAGGTCAAAATGTAACTGGCAAATAATGTATGCAAAGCAAGGGGACAACTCAGCGTCAATAAAAAAAAAACATGCGCAGCTTTGCAGAAATCACTTCCTTGTCTCATGGGGAGAGGCATTAATCCTACAACAAAGAGATTTCCAAATATCTATTCCTATACTCTGAATTATTATTACTTATTTGCAGGCAGTTTCTATTTACATGAACCAATTCAGTGTATTATAACAGGATAAGAAAGCTTCTCACCTTATCGATCCAAGCCAGACCCCAAACTGTATTGGAGTCGATCATCTTCTCCAGCCATGGCCTCATCCTCATCCTTGATACTGGCATGTTTGCCTAAAAAAACGCAGCAGCAGGAAAAAAAAGTGTTTAGATAAACGCTGTAACAGCGGTAAGAGGAAATAAACGCCCGCATGTCAGCCCTCGGCTTAGATTTACTACTGCTGCTTGGCTGCGCGGGACAGAAGAGTTCATTGCTAGGGCAATCAGCGTGCGCAGGGAGGCGTTTACGCGTAGGCGTCAACGTTAGATTTAGAAAGGTTGGAAGGAACAAGTAAAAAAAAAAATTAACGCATGCACTTATGCGGCTTTTCCTTTTATTAAGCCCGTAGCTCAAAAGTTTGAAATATCTGGAATGTTAAGCGAATAGGTCCCCTTCCTAAAAAAACTTTCTTAATTCCTTAGAGCCAAAGAGCGCAATCCAACATAGGCTGGGCAAAAATGACACCGAATTAAACATGCGAGTAAATGTGCATTTAAAACCTTTGCATCTATTTGCATGTTATTTAATTTAATGCTCATTCTAAAACGCAGCGTAAAAGAAAGACTCCTGCAGTAATAATAGATTTTTAAAAAATAAAAAAAAACCATCCCTATAACATCATTTAGCCTTTTAAAAATTACAGCAGCGATATTAAACTGATATCACTATACTTACAGTTTAATTTGCTTTGTGATTCCAGGAGGGGGAAAAAAGCAATAGTAATCCTGCTGATTTAAGAAAAGCTTCTTCTTGTCTTTAAGTTTCCCACTTGCAAACGTTCTCTGAGTACAAGTGAGTACTGACAGCTTGATGTCCACACTTTTATACTCTCCAATCTCCAGTAGCGGGTATTCCCCGGCAGGAGGCTTGGTGCTGTAAAAAATGCCCTCAGAAAAAAAAAAATGAGAGGTGTGTTTATCAAGCCTTTAAAAATGTATTGGCTATCTGACGATAACCTTGTAGTTTTCTACAGTAGCTTTAGCTTTAGTAGTACTTTATTAATATCATATCTGCATATCTGCGCATTACCACCCGGTTATAACAAAAAAAAAATACAATTTGAACGTTTATTATTGAATTGGCTGAAAGTCCTCTCAGAGTAGGACTGACATTTTTTACAGCGTTAGGAGCATGCGCTGTGATCCTCTGCTTCAGCAAAAGAACCGTTTCCGAGAAATCACGCTGTTGAAAGCTAGGAGGAAGTTAAAAACAACACGCGTGGAATACAGTGGATTGCTGCACGTAGACTAGATCATCAAACTAAATGACCCAACTCATGTGTCACTCGAGTTTTTTCTCCACTCTCTCCTTTTTAAGCAATTCACCTTACAGATAGTGCTTTGTGCAGAAAGTGTAAATATTTGCAAATCGCAAATTACATTTAACTCCCAGTAAGATTTGACATTAAACCATAACAGACGACTATTTTATTATCGCGTCCTGTTATGCACTGCATTTGGATTATACTTGTTATAATATCCAATTTTTATAATAATGTTGCTTTGGAGGTTGTACAAAGTTAACACTAATAATGTTGGAACGCGCGTGCATTCATCTCCAAAGCACGCACGCCCGTATTCGTCTTCCAGAAGCCAAAAGTCGTCCCCCACAGTCTGGCATGACAAACATGTGCATGGGACCAACCCTTTAGTATAAACAGCGAACTACCCGAGAAGTCAGGCATTTACAAGAAATGGTGTAGTAATTTTCAATGGCCGCTAGAGGCAGTGAGGTACCGGCTTGTTGGGCGCATGGATATGGGTCATGCAAAGTGAACTCTAGTAGTGCTTTGACAGCGGGAAAGAGAGCAGTATCGGACAATGCGGAAGCAGCAGCAGCTGTTTATCAGCCAATACAGGACCTGCGGAGCGTTTTACACAAGTCATCCTGCATGTGCGCGCGCAATATCATATCAAACATTCGTGAAATTCAACGTAAGGAAACACCGAGCACAAAACTGCGTGGGTTGAACAGAAATATTCCTCTCGTGTGTCGTAAATATTGACTCAGTCTCTTAACTTGATTGCATCAAATACACGCAGAAAGTTATTGTGGTTATAATAATGTGAGTTGAAGGGAAATTTGGCAAAGAGTGAATAGAAATATGACCATTAGTCATAACCTGTATCCCGAATTTCGGTGCCTAAAAATAACGTAACTGCACCTGATACACCCTGCAAGTCTTTGTATGTAACGGGGTGTGCTCACTTGGAGGAAAATTGGGAAACCCCACACATCAAGCCTTGTCTCAGATAATGAAGCTGTCCATTTAGGGGCTTCCCGCGTAGTGTGGCGAGTATGCGTGCTCGCGCAGACTTGACGTGACGCTCGCGTGCGCGCGGCGGGGAGAGAATTGCAGGGAGTTTTCCTGCGGAGTTTTCGCCGCTAGCGGGGGTCTGTGGGATTTCCCAAACGAATACAGAGATCTGGATTGGAAGAGGGAAATCATCCCGTTTTTCCCACTGATTGTTTTTTTTTTTTTTTTTTTTTTTTTTTAAAAAGGGGGGGGTTTATTTT
>VUQR01003274.1:2122-25002 GCA_015108515.1 Hemichromis elongatus
AAACCCCAAAAACAACACCCCCCCCCCCCCCCCCCCCCCTCCCTCCCCAATAGAAGCCAGATGGTGAGGACCCCACCGAGACTTAAAGGCGTGAGAGCAGTGCGAGCAGCTCAAAGCTCGCCTCGCTGACTGTCTGTCTCCCAGTCAGCACCCAGCCACACAACAGAGAGTTATAGATGTGGAGATCAGGATGATGTACAGCAGTCTGGTCTCCCTCTTAAATCACATTACACACACAAGTGCTTGAGAAGAGTACTGAGCACAGACAGTGTTAGTGAGTCAGCAGTCACACACATCAGAGCCTCCTCCTGCCAAGAGGATGAGTAAATATTCTCTCAGCACTTTGCAGTTTGAATAAGACATTGTCCCGTGTGCCTCTTCTTAATGTTAGCCACGTGTAATGGCCAACTTACAAACATAACCCTATAGGCTTTAATGTTATGACTGAAAACTAAAATCTGGATTTTATTTGACTCAAAGTTTGCAAATGTCTCAAATCAACAATAAGATATGGTGAAGAAAGTCAGAGCAGTGACGTGTTAGTTTATTTACCTCTGTATAATCTGCAATCTTCTCAATGCGCTGTATACAACATGCTTCATTCACCCCATTCACACCCACTCACACAAGCACTTCTAAGCTCAAGTGCAAACTAACCAGCATTCGCACACATTCACACTCTGATGAATGCATCGGAGGGCAACTTGGGGTTAGTATCTTGCCCAAGGATATTTGGCATGCAGACTGGGGAAGCGAAGGATCGAACCACTAACCTTCCAATCAGTAGCTGATCTACTCTACCGCCTGAGCCACTGCTGCTGTTACTCATAGATCTCTTCTTGAAAGGAGCAGTTCCACCTAATGCTGCTGATACTGGAACACCCTCAAAACCAAAGGTGTGACATTTATGTGGTGAAACTTGAAAAATGCACGTGTGACTAACATCAGTTTGTCCTAAAGTGGTAAACAGAGGGAACTTCAAAGCTATTTTTACAGGCCACTCCGCATTGAAAGCAGTTTGACATCCATCATTCACCACAGACTTGCATTCAGTCTCTAAGCTATCAATCAACACCGGCTTTTAGACCCGCAGGACTCTTAACCTGTGCGCTATGTATAAATAAATAAAACGAATAAACCCCATACACACAGACGTTGATCTCTTCCCGCTGCGCCCACATGCACAAGCATTTTCATACATTTCTGATGTCAGCCTGGTGAAGACAGTTTGCCCAGATGTAGCTCATTGTTTTAACACATGACACGAAAAGCAAGAACTGGATCTGACTGAGCAACCGCGCACTCACTGGATGGCAACTTGTGGTTTTCTAATTCTAATAATGACCATAATCTGAAAAATTAAGTTAATGTTTTATTAATATGACCTGAAACCAGTGAAGGCACAAATTCATGAGGAAATGTTTACAGTGGTCACGGAGCGAGGGAGCTGAGAGGCGCTTTCACAGTCGCAGGCGTCTAAATAACCGCAGGAGCTGCTCTCGGCTGGCCCCTTAAAAAGAATGCAGGTTTTTCCATGGGTTCACTTTTCAGACCCAGAAGGTTCATACATCTTTTATACTGCCTGTGGTGAGGGACTACAACTTAAAGGACAGACGCAAGCA
The DNA here is from genome assembly GCA_015108515.1 of Hemichromis elongatus. Lineage (NCBI taxonomy): Eukaryota > Metazoa > Chordata > Actinopteri > Cichliformes > Cichlidae > Hemichromis > Hemichromis elongatus. Next base: position 3,745 of record VUQR01003274.1, read on the forward strand.
TATCGCTACATCATCCAGTTGTGTGCATGCAGCATCCCCCTGTTTACCGCTAGCATCTGTGGTGTGATGAGGTTGATCTAACCTTACAAATGTCATAAAAATTTAATGTTTTTTCTTGTAAATTTGTGGCTTTAGTTCATAAATTTGCATCTTTAATCTCAGAAACTCTGGAGTTTGTTTCTGAATATTAACTCCCTTTTTTGGCTTTATAATTAATTTTTCTGTGCACTGTCGCAATTCTTTATCACTGACAGACCCACTTCAGTAGCTTTTCGTGTGGACTACCAGCTTAAAGGTTTGTGTGTCACCTCAATTTTTAACAGGTGCTCAAATTTCCTACAATGTGCAAGGAGGAGGTTAGTAGAATCAGAAATGGATTACCTTGTACGTGTGATTGTGGTCATCTGTCTTTGTGAGACAGACTGGCTGGCTTTCCTATGTGCACCCTGCTTCTCGTGCAATGTCTTGTGGAACAAGCTGCGGCTTTTGTAATAAATGAAAGGAACTGGCTTTACTTGTTTCCTATATAATAAGTCTCTTGCTATACTACGAGCCAGGGCCAAGCGCTTGAGTCTGTGCCTCCCTCTCACTTCTACGACTGGATTTTCAGGGTTACATAATCAGGGCTGATAGAAGGCTTTGCTCACAGTTATGAGCGTGGTTTATTCCCTGGAGAGAAGGGAGTGTCTTTAAATGTCTGCCATAACTGTCATTCTCACAGTTAAGGAGGGTTCACAGGGACTCCCATCGTTCTTACACAGAAGGATTAGGACTCTCAGTTCTCACAAATCTACTGACAATGATGCTGCAAACCCAGGTAGACAGAAATGAGAAATAGAGTGAAGTCATTTTTCAATTTAAAAAAAAAAAAATTCATTGTAACTCTGGTCAATAAAAACATGCGCCCCCACCCCTTACCCCATCTTCGAGGGCTGTGACTTTTTAATCTCCGTCTTCAGAGCTCTGATAAGACGCCTGGGTTTACTGAAACTCCAGATGTCAGTGTCTGAAAATAAGACTTTAAAAGAGACCAGGCAAGCCAAAAACACCGGTAAAGGTGAATACATCGAACGCAATAATACGTTTGTGAACCCATTTAAATTACCAGGGCTTCTGCATCGATTATTTGTAATTAGTGCTTTGATTTTCATCCACTGTATGTTTCAGCTGGGGCAAAGGACTGCTCAACTACCTCACACTTTTATAGCTTGGAGTCACCGAAAGAGCAATGCCTTAAAATTGTATCAGTAAATTTTTCAAGATACTGTCAGGGCAGCAGTCCGTGGCCTAAAGCTTAAGATAGGTTGGGAGATGCAGTAAGATCACAATCCCAAAGCATACAAGTCAAATCAGTGACACGAATGGCTAAAAATGAAGAAAAATCCTGTTTTAGTATTGCAAAACTGACCTTAGCCCAATTGGGATGCTGTGGCATGACCTGAAGAAAGCTGTTGAATGAAGACATCCCAGAAATACTGATGAACTGAGGCGGTTTTGTAGGAAGAAAAGATCCAAAATTCCTCCTCATCATTGTGCAAGTCTCATAAGCAGCTACAGGAAATGTCTGAGAAAGGCTGTTGCTGCTAGAGTAGGCTCCACTCTAAATTTAAAAAGTTTACTTATGTTTTTCTTTATCATGCGAGGACATGAAAACTGTTTGGGTGTTATTACTTTGGTCAGACATGTCTATAACTGTTACTTAGACGACACTGTCATTCAGCCAGCTTGGCACCTTTAAAGATTACAATAATTCTGTTGTGTTCATTGCTTGTTTCTACTGTCATTGCAACATTGCAGAGGTAAATAAAAATCAAGCTATAAAAATGCTAATAGCTCATCAAATGGGGACCAGACCTTTCTGAACCCCTACGGTCCCTCCTGCAAGTGGTGACCCATGTAAACCTCCAGACAGACGGATTGGTGAGGTTATACTGGTCTGTTGTGGTAAAGAGTCAGAACACAAATCTACATTTCTATCCTCATCTATGGTCACAAACTCTGGGTAGTACCTGAAAGAATGAGATCGAGCATTCAAACGGTGGAAATGAGCTTCATCCAAAGGGTGGCTGCACTCTCCCTTAGAAACAGGGTGAGGAGCTCAATAATTTGGGAGGGGCTCAGAGTGGAGCCTCTACTCCTCCACATGGAAAGAAGCCAGCTGATGTGGTTCAGGCATCTAAATAGGATGCCTCCTAGAAAGAGTTTTTCAAGCATGTGCTACCAGGAGGAGGCCCCAGGATAGAACATAATAGAGAGACTTTATCTCTTGTTTGGGAATGTGTCAGTGTCCTCAGGGATGAGCTGGAGGAGGTGGCCAGAGAGGGAGGCCTAGACATCTCTGCTTAGACTGCTGCACCGGTGACCTGAACCCAGATAACCAGCCGAGCCGGAGGGAGGGAGGGAGGATAGTTGGATGTATACTAACCTAATTTCAAACAGAACATCATCTTTAGGTTCAAAGTTTATTTCTTTTGAACAAGAGACTTAATGTGAGTCAGTATGAAAAATATTGACTTATTATAGGCCAGTATCAATGATGCTAACTGATATCAACATATTAGCATCTAACATAACATTTACAGATGCCAGCAGCTGTACCACATAAGATTTGCCCCTGTACAAATGTCAAAGATGCGGTGATACAGAGCTAAAAGATGTTTCAACAGTTTTTTTTTAACGAAGATCCCTGCCTTGCACAAAAGATGGAATAGATAATTAACACGGCAAGTACACAAAACAACGACAAAAAACACTCTGCATCAGCAATCAGTCAGATTGTTATTTTAAACACTGCATCCCAACAGGAAACCTATTATAAGCAGAATCTAAGAAGAAAAAAAAAACACAGTCATTATTTAGTTTTGAGGGACATTTACCACAAATGAATATTGGTCTAGGAGTAACCTGATACGTGAGTACAGGGGCTTTTAAAGCAGAGAGAGCCAACAGCTAAACACAGATCCACTGAGGAGATTTTGGTCATAATTGACGACATTTTAATTGACATGCTTTCTTCTGCTCTGAGTGATGAATTATGCAGCAGCAGAAGTGAATGGCCTAATGAAAATGGTAGTTGGAGCGCAGACTAGTACGACATGTATATTTTATGTTGCATTTCACACTGATAAGCTATTGGAAACGGTAAGTTGTCCTCAGAGGACACTTGCAAAACGTCATCAAATGAAACATTACTAACTGGACAGCCATCAAGCAAAACTGTAGGGTCACATGCAGACTGCTTATTACTCACTCATTAGGCTTCAAAACAAGATAACAGCAATCTCATTGCCAAACCTAGTGCAATTATCCCTGAGTTCAGCAGTTTGCGTTTTGGGTTTTTTTTTTCCTTCCATTCCCAGACAGAATTAATGAGACAAGAATAGCAAACAAAGACCAGGAACTGACTTCTGCACCTGTCTTTCATAAACATAATTACACTTCCAAGGCAGCAAACTTACAATTAGGGTCACCGCTTTACTGCCTGTGTTCCTACTATATATTAATTCTGTGACACCTTTGCTTCACTCAACGTCACTTCGCCTAAGTTGTCCTGACTCACACTTCTGAGAGGTTTTCACAGGTCAGGAATGCTCATTAGCAAAATGTGACAAAACACAGCAAAAAGTGCCTAAATCACCGGCCCACTTGTTGTTCAGAATGAGGCTCGAGTTAGAATCTGGGATTATGTGCTATAAAGATAAAATGAAAAATACAAATCTGCCAGATGGACCAGTCTCATAAACTACTCTTTCATCACAAATAATAACAACAAGCTGAACAGATTTGGGTGGCTTCTGGATTTACTCATAGACACAAGGGAGAGAAAATGTCTTAAAATGAAAGTAGAAATGCTCGACTTTACCAGCAGTATTCTGCACAGAGCAATGCATATAGTTTTTGTGCATGCATATACTTTTTTAAAAAGTATATCTTCAGCATCCAGGAGTGCACAGAGGTTAAATTAATGAGAGATAGGACTTCTACGGTGTCTACTATTCTCAGAGTATGAAAGCAGGAGAATAGCTGGAGTGTTCTCTGAATTATCAACAAGTTCAACGGCTGTGAAGGTGGAAGTCCTGACTTAAAAATTTGGCTGCAGTCGTACTTAGGTTTATCTGGCATTTTTACTGAAGCATCTTACCAAAAACCCACTTTCAGCGCCTGGAATCCTGTCAGACATGGAAGCAAAGTACTTGCACTGCACTGAATGTTTTGACTGCCTGTGAATGAAATTAACAAGTTAACAGCTTGCTGATTTATACCTCACCAGGATCTCTGTTACTTGGGTAGCAAGCACTCACCACCTGCCAGTTGGAACATACCGCAAACCTTAAAAAAAAAAAAAGGGAGAAAAAAAATCCTATTTTTGCATCAGGCAACCCAGAAACCAATCCAGAAAAGTGGTGCGAGTCTGAAGAGAGCAGTAAGCTATGATTGATTCAATTAACATCTCCAATGACCTTCACTCATTCAGAACTCACGGCGCCACAAACTAATCAAATCTTGGGACGGAGGATGCCTCTAGTCCACACTATCACACCAACAACCTGCAATTCATCCTTCCCAGCACATCTCATCAGAGGACAGCCTGCGTCAGCACAATCTGCTCCTTGATGCTCACACTGTGTAACCTGATGGTAACAGCCAAGCCACACAGCCAGCATGTGAATAAGCCAGATCCTTTGGCACAAGTTTTTTTTTCTCTTTCTAGCAAAACAGCCACAGAAATCGATCAACAAACTTGTTTATATTTCACACAAGTGTGTGTTTAGAGCCACTGCTTGAATATCAAAAAAAATACCCAAACTTGTGATATTTATTACAAAATTGATGACAAAGCAATAATAACCTACTGTAAAACATAAGAACAGCTGTCGCAAGGCTAATTGTACTGGAGAGCTTTCAGAGGCTTTTATTGGCAACCTCACACAAAGCCTCAAAATGCCTCAAGGACTGTCCAAGACAGTTATCGCATAAAGCTATCAACAAAGCTCTACATCAAAACATGAGTCACAATGAAATTAACAGGCATGGTTTTACGCAGCCTCGTAACTTAAAGCATAAAAACACCTCAAAGATGTCTTGATCGCTAAACGCAGACAAGCTGATTTTGTGCCTTAAGTTGACCATATATTTTTACCAGCGTGTGCCACCATCTTTAACACACTTGCAGTTCTGACGACATGACTCAAATTCTAAAAGCTCTTGCTAAGTTAAACAACAAAAGGAGCAAAGCGAGTCCCTTGAAACAGGATGGGGAAAATGTTTACTTACTAAAAGAGGCCACAGAAGGAAGCCAGTGAAAGGGTCGGTCAAATGTTGGTCACGTTGCTTTGTGTTACTAGATTTTCATTACTGTTTTAGTGTTTTCAAAAAGGGGAAATTGCTACTGAAGGTCAACAGAAGGGAGAATCAGTATGCTGAAGCCGTTTCTCTGTGTATTTTACTTGCTTCGCTTCAGTTTAGGACAAGCTCAGTTGAATCAGCCATCCGCATATTTTTGTTTACTCTGACCCTGCTGAAGCGCCGGTATGCCAGTATATGAGATAAAAGGCAACGCTCTCATTTAAAATGCTTTATTTTTCACAGTTTTGGCTAAAATTCAACCTACGGCTTAAACCGAATGTGTTTTTCCTTGCAAAAATGCAGATGGCCTGCTTTGTGGGGGGGGGGGGCAAGATGATTAGTTTGCGAGTTGTTTTACAGGCAACATTACCATGTCATTGGACTGTGCCAAAATCGCAGTGATCATCTAATGAATGTCTTCCTCAAGTCTGTTTTGCACCGAGAAGCTGAGATAAAATACTGGAATATAAAATTACTGCCTTTCAGTCCGACTGCCTGGCAGCCTGCCACATGAAGCTCCTCAAATTCATGAGGAAGTCAAAGGAGAGAGGATTCGATGAGAATAATAGGGTATAATATCCTATTTTCATATGGCGTGCATGCTATATCTTCAGTCATTCAGAAGCCTTCTCGTACTTTTGCAGAGATGTTCACGTACAACGCATCTATACGTGCTGTGCAATGGAATTGCAAAAGAACATGCAAAATAGCAACATATTTTCCCCCTTATACCCTTGGATTTGGAGGACAGATGATGAATCAGACCCCAGTGAATGACAGCACTTGTGATCTCTTTTGATTAGCCGCATGCATCAGGCTACTGGGGGAAGAGCAAAATGTGAAATTTACTGTATTTCAAAGACTATGGCCGATTGCTCACGTAATTCATGCAGAACCTGGGCTTCGCACCGAGAGGATCACGAACTGAACAAAGTGTTTTAGTGGACACGGAGGATATATCACATCCTCCCCTGCCCACACAGCCACATGAAATTAGCATACCTGAGATATGACGGAGGAATAAAAAAAAAAAAAATTAAAATCACTGGAAGGAGACTTTGAATGAGAAGCCATTTACGTTTCGTTAAGCGCAGTGGACCGGCATGTGGTTACGGAAATATTTTCCTGCATCTATTTAGGGACAAGTGTCATTCTGAAATGTGAGGAGCCATATAAACCCAAACAGTGAGGATAACTGTCAGAAAAAGAGAACGCATTATACTTTGGCTCAAGTCTTGAAGCAGACTCAGCTTTGAGCAGGGTAAGTCTGAATAAATACAAACAGCTTGCGAGAGGAAAGCAAGCACACTGTGCCCATGTCTGCCTGTTATTTGCACAATGTAGCTGTGTAATCATTAACTTTTGGGATAGGCCGCACAAAAAGGGAGCAAAGGTTCCAAATTTACAACCTCTTTATATTGACACATCTACCACAAGGCGTGTTTTCAGAAGTTGCAGACTATTGAGAGGAGCGTTTCATTCCTCTGAGGTGACTTAAGTGGAAATAAATTAATTTATGCTTATAATCGAGGTACCATGGAGGCACGCAACGGGGAAGTGTTTTGAATTTAGATGACATGCTTGTATGCAGAGGTCCTAAGATTGCGATGGGCTTGTGTGTCATACAGTAAAACAGGCGAGAAACTCACTTGATAAAGCACCGCGCTCCTTCAAATGTATATCCCTCCTCCCATCCGGTTGGTAAGTCTGTGAAAGAAGGAAAGGTGGACAAATATGTGAGCGGTCATGCAGCGATCGGCCACATTAAAAATCACTGAGAGGTGAAGCGAGTAACATTGATCACTTCATTACGATGCAATGTTCTGTTGGGGTTGTGTTGGGCCTCTTGGGTCCTGACATTCATAAAGATGCAGACCGAGCACGCACCACCATGAAAAAGACAATGGCTCATGGGATGACTTGCACTGCCAGACTGCAAACACTTCTTGAGAATGGTCTTTAAAGCTCCATGAGTGAGCGCCAGAACAAGTCTAGCGCGTGGAAGCCCCGCTCAGCAATCCACACAATCTAAACTACCTGCAGCCAGCGACCTAGCGGCTGATGCTATACAACACCTCGAGCGTGCACGTGCGAGTGTACGTCCCAGAAAGTTAGAGGTGTTTTGGCTGAACGTAAGAGACCCACTTACCCAAAACTAGGCAACCGTCTTGAAAAATTGGAGTTTCTAGAATTTTCAAGCTAGTTTGGAAAGTTCCAGTTCGTCAAAAAGGAGAAATTATTAAAAATTTGAAAAAGTTTTGACAGAAATCAATAGGAGGCAAAGAATAAATAAATAAAACTGCTATGAAATTAGAATATGAAAATCGGCAGCTCTCTTCCTAACACCCTCCATCAGACAAACGCAAGCATCTGCCCGTGCTTCACAGAAGCTAAAACTCACTCAAAGCCGAGCTTCACATGGGATTCAAAACTGCTCTGCTTTGTAAAAGTCCTCTACTTAACCCATCGCACTACTGCTTATTTTCTGCACAAACTTTACTTTTTGCCCAAGTACTCCATTACGAGCTAATGCCCTGAAAGACAGCCCAAGAAAAGTGCAAGTTTACTTTCTCTCTTCATCCACATGAATTACAGTATGACGCAAGGGTGTTACGAATCTTTTTTGCTTAGTGACACCAAAAATATGCTGCCTCTGCCAGCTTTATGCATCACCTTTAGGGTTGGAACTAATTATTCCGCCTTTGCTCAATTTGTCACTTATTTTCTTGATAAATCAGTTCAGTCATCTGGTCAACAAACTGACTGAGAATACAATCAAATTCCGTGGTTTTGCCCCCGGAAACCACTAAAAATATCTCATTTACTGTTACACAATGCTAATAAAAGCATATCACTGCAAATGAAAAGAACAGAGCTATATCATGATATTAGTAATTATTTTTAGAATAGCTGCCTGCCTTCTGGGCTTCAGCTCTGTGGTAATATACCGATGGACATTTTTCAATTTTTGATACTAATAGAATACAATTTTTTTAAAGAAAAGAAAATGTATGAACTTACTCATTTTTTTATTTTTTTTTTTAAACTCATTGGTTGCGGCTATATTCAGATGAAGCAGCCACTCTTAACAGGAGAGGAGGGTGCTTGAAGTTAAAGAAGAGCCTGCTGCTGCTGTATATAGCTGCATCATAATCTCTGGTGAGATTATGATGCAGCTAATTTTACCATGTAAAACTCTGTCTTTAAGATAAGTCAAGCTTTTTGCAGGAATATATATCTTTTAAAAAAAAAAAAGCTCACTTTAAAAAATTAATGATGAAATACACCAGATCTATAGTTCAATCTACTACAGTTTTTTCCTGCTTACCTGTCACACAGGAGCTCACTGTTAAGTGTGGTCCTTGTGCCAAAACACTTAACTGCACTAATCTGCACGGCCAACATAAGGCGTTAAGGTATTCAAAGCAAAAGCAAAAACACAAACTGCTTCCTACATTTGTTTACGTGCTTTAGGTGCTGTTAGACTAAAGGTCGCCGCTTCACTACTTCTCCGACGATATTGGCTGGTGTCCACTCTTCAACTCCACTGGCTGACCAACCTGGGGAGAGGAAGCTCCGGAGGAAGTGGCACTAGCTGGGCAGAGGTGGGCACGAGAGGGCTCAATTTTCACAGCACGAGCGACAAAAGCCCACTCGTGTGTTAAAAAAAAAAAACGGCGTGGATATCACAGCCGCTCTCTCTCTCACACACACACGCACAGCGTGGGAAGTGTTCGCTTTTGGGTAACACAACAACAACACGGGGCGAACACAAAAGGCGTTCAAGATAAGAGAAAAACTTGACAGTGACATCTTTACCTGGAGTTTTCCGGTGCCCGGTTATAACTGCCTCGCCACTTACTGGATGCAGCCAGGTTGTACTCTTGGCTTCTTCGCTGTTGAGAGGGAGAGACAGAGAGAAAGAGCGAGAAACGCGTTCATTAAATCCAGCGGTGACTTTGTTCAAAATAGAAACGAGCAGAAAGACTTGAAGCGTTTGCTTTGGAAGGGATATTTACTTAACGAAGAAGACACGTCCATCCCGAGTAACACCATAACTCCAGGAAGACGGGAGACAAGAAATCCACTCGGGTTGTAGCTCCGCCGCCATGTCTGGCAGTACTGTATGACAATCGCGCGGCTCCGCTCTCCCAGGCAGCGCGTACACGGAAACCTTGGCAACGGCGGGTGGCTGAGAGCAGGGTGTAGAACAGGCAGGTAAAGTCCATTCATTTGTATGAGAGAATAATGGCTGGACAGATGAGCGTGTTTTTTTTAACCCACATTTATTTAGTTTAGTTTAGTTTAGTTTATTCCTTTTTATTTTATATATTGACTGACACAATAAAAGAGTTATTTTAGTTTTAGGTAAGTTTTTGCATTGCTGTGAACATGGCTTTAGTCAAAAAAGCCCTTTTGGATTTATGGTTATTTATGGTTCTCTACGACTTAAATATACAGTCACCGGCCATTTTATTAGGTACACCTGTTCAGCTGTTCAGGGTTGGTTGGATATTTAACCACATGTCCAATCAGCAAATTCACATAGCAGCAAATCAGTGCATTTAGGCATGTAGACATGGTCAGGGTGACCTGCTGAAGTTGAAAACTACATCAGTTTCCCAGCAGCAACTCTGTAAGTGTAGTATGGTCATTGGTGCCACATGGGCTGGTCTGGGTATTTCAGAAACTCCTGATCTTCTGTCTGCATTATGGAAGTACAGCCAACAAATCTGCAGCAACCGTGTTACGCTATCATATCGATATGGACCAAAATCTCTGAGCAACATCTGCAGAGGTTTTTGGAATTTACGCCACGAAAAATAGTCCAAGTTTAAGATAGTTCTGAAGGCAAAATGGAGTCCAACCCAGTGTGTGTATACTTTTTGTTTTGCATCCTTACACTGTTCACATTCTTTATATTTCTTTTTTTTCTATGTCTCATCTGTGGGATCCGGTCGCTATCATAGTACAGATGATTTTGGTGAATGCAGGCACCCATCTCACACATTGTTCCCACCAAGAATAACATAACTACCAGGCATGTTGAACTGGCACCTGGTGACTGATTTAAATTGTTTCCTCTATATAAAGGCAGACATTTCTATCATAAAAGGGTGCAGAAAAGGTCTAAAATTCACCAGAAGGAAATTAAGTGTCTGACATTCAATAATTCTTTGGGGAGAACTTCGAGACTTTCTGCTTAATCTACCCCCCACCCTCACCCCCCCAGTGCTTAAACAAAACCTGTGCCCATGGCTGTGGCTGTAGCTTTTTTCTATGTACAAAGGCACATTAAGCATGGGAGGGGGAGAGGGGGGGGATTAACCTACCGCTAGGGCCCCAGGACAAAATTGATCTGCTGGACCTCCAAAAGCCTTTTTTTTTCACTTTACACATTTTAATCAAAACTAAAATCCTCTCTCCTCTTCATGTTCAAATAGTGCCCCCAAGGAACCACTTTGAGGTTCTTATAATGTTAGATGGTATTGTGCTTTTGTGGTACATATTTCAAAACAAATCATCAATTAAATTAGCTCTAACCAGATGATGCACGGACAGTCTGGAGTTTTCCGAGGAACAGCCATTGTCCTAGGAAGGTTCCCTACTTCATGTGCTTGGGGGGACATACATGCTTGGACATACAGAGAAAAATATCCAGTCTACTACCACACCCACAGTTTCAACTCTACCATTCGGTTCTTGGCCTCCGCCTTTTGCCACTGCGTAGTGAAACTGCAGAATCAGCCTTTCACAGAATACAAAAACATGTTATTCAACACCACTTTGCCAGGCCCATTGTTGCTTTGTGTTGCATTGTTTTTCTGCACACATGGTAGGCCACTGTTTTTGAGCAAGCATGTGGTGGTGGTGGTAATGGGAGGTGGACATATCTGCCAACTGCCAGGTCAACCACTTGGAGAGGACCTCTTAAAGGACAATGAAGCAGGGAAGCACTGATTCCTGGTCAGAAGTCACACACTGAGCTCTTTGTATTCTGTTTACCTGGGGCAGAGTAATGTGACGTACAAAGGAACTGCTTGTTTCTTCCCAAGTAAGGAGGCTGTGGTCCAAAAGAAGATGGAAAATAGCAATATTAAAAGAAGCTGAGCTTTATTTGCCCTTTTCATTAACTTGATATTGACATGAGAAGTAATACACGAGCTGTGTTTTAAAATGCACGGCCTTGAACAATTCCTCCCCAAATCTCTGAATATATAGTTTAGAAATTCCAACTCTTCTTTTTGGAAACAGTCAAAATATTTTTTAAGAAAATAGAAGAGACTGTCTTCCCCAGAAAACAACCAGGTACTGTATGTCATTTTGGCAAGCTGTTATTATGACCTATATTTAAAATATATTGTTAGTCATCTTCTAGGGGGTCTGTGAGTAATACAGGTAATCAACAACTTTGACAGTGTACTTTTGTGCCTAAACCTAACCAAATTACAAGGAAAATCAAAGTAAGCAGCTCAGAGTCGATGCTTTCATTGGAAACAATCATGTTTCAAAGACTCTTTAATTAGCCTTTTTAGACAGAAAAGAGCAAACAACCAGCATAATGATTTAAGTGAAGGACTTGCTGGAAAATGTGGATCTCGCCTGCCCCTTTTCAATCCATGATCTTTTTCCAGCATATCTATGTGTAGGATCCATCAGAGTGAAAATGATAAGATTAGAGCCTGACACCTGCTTAAATGTGCTAGCTTACCCGTGAGATCTGAAAATGAAGTAGTGCCTGAAAGTGGAGCCTTTCACGTCTCAGTTTTCAAGCAGTCATCTTTTGATCTGTTTAGAGAGCCTATAGGCCTGTGTCATGCCGAAAATGAAAGTACTGTTCCCTGTATATCACACAGCACTTGTTTCAGTGAGGTTTACCTTCAGCTATTTTATTTTTTCATATAATCTTAAGTTACAGACTTGATAAAGAACTTGACATCAGCCCCACTGTTCTAGTTCAGTACTGACAGTATTGATATAGCTGAAAGTCCAGCACTGTGGGTCATGTAATTCTTCTTTTGGCAGGGGCAGACATTTCTCAACTGCCACCCACAGTTGCCAGGGTGAACAATGCTCCACTGAGCTATAACTTATGGTCCTCACTGAAAAAGCCTAATACCATTAGCCAAAGTGGGAGTCAGATGAGAGCTGGAACTTGGAGAGGTAGCATTTGTGCAGAGCACGCATATGTGTTTTGTGCAAATGTTTCTCAGGAGCATCTACTGAATTGCAGAAAATGAAAATGAATGGGGAAGCAAGCCAAACAGATCTGCAGCCATTAAGTCATTTGTCAGGCAATGACATCTCTGGGTTCCCAAACCTCTGGTCACATGCAATCCAAGCACACAACTGACTCAGCAGAAACTTCTGCTGAAACATCTTCCTATAAAGACAACCCTACTTTATATGCTTATTTTGAAGATTAAAGGTCTCCAGCAGAATAACGTAATGCAAGCAGGTATCAGAAAATTCTGCTCAACTTACAAAACTTTAATTAACGTAAAGAAGACCTGGGCTGTGTAATGTAATAAAGAATAATCATAAAGACACGCAGCGTTGTGTCTGGTTACCATTGCGCAACATATTCTTACATAATTGCTCCATGCTCAGCGAGGCGAGGGTTCTCTGCTCAGTCACACAGGCCAGACTTGAGGCATCAGAATGTAATTAATGGTTGCACATTATCAAGCAGCTGTTTGAGGGCTTTGTTCTGGTGCCAGCTCAGCAGTAGCCTCGTGCCTGTCTGTGCTAGGTAAGAGGACCCTCCTCTTTAGACTGGAACCGCTCGGCATCTATGCAGACCTCTCATTTGTTGGAGTCACAAGGCTGTGTAGATAGAGCCATCTTTAAGCCTCAACACAGCAATTCAACATGGTCACTATTTGCCTACTGAAGCTTGAAGGGAGTAATATAATAGTAAAAATACCAATAAGAAGTGTTCAAAATCAACACATGCCGCAATAACTTCCTGCCACACTGCACTGTTTTACCAAATCACCGATGGAAATGATTCCCAGATGATTCTGTGATGTAAATATGCTGTCATCCACTTTCAGCACAGCACTTTTTTTTTTGCATTAGCTTGCTTAGCACACAAACCGAAAAGCCATCAGGGTCAGTAAAGTCAGCAGACTAGGTTAATTGGCAACTCTGGAAAAATGGTTTAACCCTTAATTCAGCTGTAGCTGCACAAATGCACAAGTACCAATATGGATGATTGGAAGGAGTCTCTAGGCTTTGAAAGGTTGTGGAAAAACAACTGCGCTGGGCAGTTTTATTTCTCACAACTCCACTCTGAATCATTAAACACACCTCCCTGAATCACTCTTAGTCACAGCCTGACAAAAACGCAACCCACAAATGACTCTCTGTTCATCAGAGTGACGACTTCTCTGGATCCATTGGATTTTTGGGTGCAGTCCAATTTTTTTTTTTTTCTCTCCAACTTTTATGAGATTTCCACTAGTGATATGTGTCATCAAGAATGAATGAATGAATGGATATGTTATTTTGTAATTGGAGGATGCTGCAAGTGGCCTGACTCAGTTGTAAGTAAATGACCGTGAATGGGGACGGTGTTATCTGTGATTTTATTCCCCAGATGCACTGTTTTATTTTTTGCTACGTAATGTGAAGCAGAAATGTTTTACTATTTTGCTTTAGGAACCTCAAGCAGCGAGACTAACAGTGGAACCAGGCACACTTCATTCATCTGTGAGAAATGCTCCACAACTCAACCTCTCAAGACTCATGTGTCTTTCAATATCTAATTCAACAAAGTCATCATACTCTTACCTACATGTCGTTCTTACTCATTATTGGTTTAGACAAGGACCTCTGTGTTTAGATAATGAAATTAGCCTTCCTCCCTGAGGCTCTCCCTGCTTCATAAACTGCTTTATTAATTGCTATCTGCATTTGGTAAGTGCTGCAAAAGGCTACTGTAAGTACATCCGCTCGTAACCGGAGTGGGTTCTATATTGATTGCAGATGGTGTCATTACTCAAAAAACCCAGCTGTGTAATTTAAGTAATGGAGCAGATTATTAATTAAGACGAAGGGCTACTTAACATTGATCAGGGATCCAAGCTCCACTTTGCTGTAATGCATAAATAACCTGACATGGGTGAGATTCCCCAACACACAGAGCTCGTTAAAGCTCATCGCATGTGCTGATATCACAGATTCTGATACGCAGCACCTTCTGGTTTCATCTTCATGAGTGCAAAGCCTGCGCCTTCACCCTGCAGCGCATTTATTGCTTAAGTAGCAGGATATAGAGCAGTTCATGGAGAACCACTTGAGGCCAAGTGCTGGTATAATGCGAAAGTGCTCTTTCAAAGGCGTGATTATCTTGGCGTGGCAGGAATGGAAGAGGCCGCATTCCACAGCATGCACGTTAAATAAAGTGACGGGTTTTGTTAATTTCAGTGTGGACGTGATTCAACATGAGAATTTGTATTTATTTATTGTTTTTAACACAAAAGCTGATGACATGTACTGTACAACATTGCAACCGCAACATCTGTTGGGCTTTGCAACATTCAGGAAATCTCAGCATGCAGTCCTCCCCTGATGGCACACATATCCTGTGTTTGATGGGAAAGCAGAGCAGTGTGACAAACGGGTCATGAGCATCTTCTCGGGGCAGCCAGGGTCATGTGAGCGACAGCGAGAAAGGCTCAAGGCTCAGAATAACTCTTTAAGGCGGACGGCAGGAACTCATCCTCAAGGACAACACTGACGCTGGACTTTGTAAACTTGTTTTCTTTTTTTGTTGTTATTTTGTTGTCCAATTCAAAGATCTTAGAGGATCTGTGTAAATCCATATTTAGTAATAAAACTAAAGGCTTAGTTATTTGCAAGCCAAAGTACAGATCCTCTTTCAAGAAGGAAAATGGCGTGTCTCTAAAAACAGGAGCACAAAAGTAGTTTTTAATGATGAATTAAACTGAGAGTTATGTCTAACACATCACTTGCTTGCCATCCATCCATCCATCCATCCATCCATCCATCCATATTCCTTCGCTTATCCAATTCAGGGTTGGAGAAGACCTGGAGCCTTTCCCAGCTGTCATATGGTGAGCTTTGACATACAGCCTGTACATGTTTTTGTACCAGTTTTTCTAAGCAGGACTAACACAGAGTGACAGACAACCATTCATACTCTTTGGACTGTAAGAGGAAGCTGGAGTACTTGAGAGAACCCACACAGACATGAGGAAAACATGCAATCTCCACACAGAAAGGCCACAGATTCAAACAGGCTGTGCTAACCACTGTACCACTGAATACTGACCCCTCCGAAGTACTTGATTAAGTTAAAAAAAATCTTGATTAGATATTCCATAAAGGAAAGAAAACATGTGACCTAGTCTTTGACATCACAGTGCACATATTTATGTATGAACATCTGCTCTTCTCTGGGGCTATTTTTGGCCTGAAGTTTTTAAAATTCAAGGTCACGAAAAAAACTGAAATAGTCACACAAGCCTCTTCAAAATGAAAATACTGTCATGGCTTCAGCTGGTTCCCTATTTTGTTTTAAATGAGAAGTTGTTTAAATGCATCCCTTTTCCTTTTAGGGGAATTTCTTCATTTGTTTTTTTCTTTTTTTTTCCTCTTTACTCCTACGAGTCAGACACAGGACGTTGTTGTGAAATCTTGGATTTCAACAGAAAATTGGTCACTCCTTTCATCCGCAGAGCTCCTCGCGAATGCCTCTACGTGCTTAATCACGCTCTTCACTGTACAGTTTAAAAAGAGAACGACTGACTTAAATCTACTTAAGCAAAGTCGTAACTGTCATCGAGGTGCTTGATTTTTTCACAGCCCCGCCGACTCCGCTGATACAGGGAGAGATCTGAGCGCGAGATGCGCTGCTCTATTTATTTGTTTATATAATGATGCCACACTCTGTAGTAACTTTCTCAGATGGATCCGTCATTGATTGATGAAGTATGCAGTCAGAAGTCACACAGCTTTATAGCAGACATCATATTATCCTGACAGGCTGCAGAAGAATTTAATGTTCTGCCACAAATAGGCTCTCTGTAGAGACCTTATAAGGTTTACAGCGTGCTCATACAACCAAAGAAAAACAGGGGTTTACTCTTATTCTGCATTTGAAGACACTAGTGAAACTCCTACACAATGTTTTAATTTGCTCTATATGAGTCAAATGAAAGAATTTACATTTACTGTCATTTGCAGCTACAGTTTTATCCAAACAGATAAAAGTTTTTATTTTTAGAAACCAAGTTTATGAAGTTGTTTTAAGAATATCCTAAAATCTAAAAGCTTTTTGAGTGTCTCGTCTGCCTTTGCTTCCTGGTGCACAAGATATCCCGTGGTTCATTTATTCTCCATATGTGGCGGATTGCTGAGTCACCCTCCTGCTCTGCACCTGTTCAGGTGTAGTGATTTTAATGCTCTCTTTGGAGTGCTGAATACAAGGCTCCCAGTTACAGCTGGCATTGTCAGAGTGCTCCTAGTTGAGCTATGTGGCAAGATGACCCGGTGTCAGCAACAGTAAAAGAGCTGGGACAGTAAATTGACTCTGAACTGATGAGTGGGAGTGTTGGGTTGTGGGAAATCTGAGCTCATTCCCTCCCTTGTCAAGGTCCAGTAAATATAAGGGTAGTACGTCAACATTTCCTGCACATCTCACAGAGATGTAAAGGGGTGTTTTACGCTCACTCACCCGAAGGACAAGATGTTTAAAATACAAAAAAGCTTTTTAATGAAATTCCCCACAAAATATCAAACAGCTTTTATAGCTTTTCATAAGATTCTTCAAAATCACAAGATTAGATCAGAGTGCCACAGAGAGCGTCTGTATGAGAATCTAAATTTGTCAGTCTGTTGGAGAGGCATTAGGACGCAGCTGAGCGTAGTGGAGAGGTTGTGTCTGGGCCACTAAACAAGTCCCGTGTGCTAAGCAACACTGGGCAAGGGCCATCTGTCTCCTATACCACAATATTCAGGCAAAGCAGGCGGGGAAAGAAAAGGAGTTTCATGTCTCAGCTCCCCTGATCAATGACTATTGATTCTTTACTTATCTGAAATACAGCCTAGCTGATGAGATGTCACACTTCTGACCTCCTGCAGGGAGAGGCGAATGAGGGATGCTAGCTGGGTAGGCATGGTGTTGTGTTACAGATATACTCCATTCACATGTAGAAAAGAAGAAAAATTTACTTGCATACCTGTAATGTTAAGGAAACAAACAAGCAGTCATTATTACACTGAAATTGTATATTCATGCAATGGAATGCTGCAATTATCCAGCCAGTGAACCATCAACTTCTACAGGTTTGATGTGACAAACCTTACATGGACAGTTACGCTCCTATCCTCTTTACTGTCCATCTCTTAACCCCATCCTGCTGTGGCTCTCACTCTCTTGACGCAGACAGACAATTAATAAGCGCTTTGTCAGCCGAATGGCTCACATTCACCGCAAGTGCTGCACTCAGCAGACAGCTAAAAGAAATAAAAAGCCAGCAACCCCTCTAAACTGACAGTCACACGGAGAGATGTATTCCAAAGTCACAATGACGGCCTTTGTCAATATCCTGTTTTTAAAGCCATTTTGGGTTCTCACATCTAGAGTAAAAGAAAGGGAAAACTACTTAGAATAGCAGTAGCAATGGCAAGATAATCAACACTTTTCCAAGTGGCAATAAAACAGCAGAAACTCCACAGGAAGCAAGCTCAAGAGCATGCAAATGCTCCATAGCTTACAGATCAAAGAGCTCAATGACAGGAGATTTTAAAGAGCACAGGAAGGTGATGGCGTGGTACCACAGAGAAATCCCCCGCTGTGACTTTGTGCACTGAATGTTAAACACTGACCAGTTTTTTCACCTTTTCTATTTACTGTCTCACATATTTATGGACACTATATCATAACTCCCTTGAGTTTCCCATAATCCTCAATCTATGGAGATTTGAATGTGTTGAAAATCAGAGTTCAAAGTATTCTTAAGTGCGACAATAAAGAAATATGTGTTTGAATTTCCTTTTGCAGACAAGTGTTGGCTATTACTGTCTTTGACTCTATGAAGATATGCGATATATTCACTTTACCTTGAAATCTTGATTGTGTTTGCACAATATATAGCATACTGCTTACAAAGGAGAGATTTTATTTCCCAGACTTTTCACCAGTATTTCATTATTTTTAAAATGTGACATTGGTGGGTATACCATCCAAACAGATTGTTATTTATGATCACAATCCAAATGAGTCTTAGGATTAAAACAGCATTGTTTAACAGCAGTTTTGCTTTAATTAGTTAAAAGTAGGATTACAGAGGAAAATACGTAGTTACAAGTGAAAGTTATAGATTCAGAATTTTACATGGATCAGCATTAACATCAAAATATACTGAAAGCATCTAAAGTAAGAGTATTCAGGGGTAGCCTATCCCCTCCCACTGTTATAGTACAAGAAGTTTTAATTTCACTGAATATGAATTATCATTTGATGTTATCTCTCACTTAAATGTTGAAGCTGGTAATAATTTGACATGATTTGTTTAATACAGAGCTGCTCAGTCTATAATGATGTGGCATCATTTATTGGTAGCTGTGTTTTATTATTCAGCAATTTAAAATAAATGTAGTGCACCTTGACCCAATCCTACTCCTTTGACATGGCCCTGGCATCAAGAACAATGAGCCAATGTCACATTTATGGAGCTTAGAGGCAGGCAGATTTTCTAGTGATGCTCACAATTTGGCTTGTGGAGTCCAACCATGTGGTTCTAGAAATAATCATCTCTAAGCGTGCAAGTTCAGTTGTATCATCTAATGACATGCAGGATCCCTGATTTCCAATCATTTCACTAAGAGAAATATCTTCATAAATATACAGATATGTACTGAGTTATCCACAGGTTGCTCTCCCTGGATTCATGAGATGTGATATCAACTGTAGCTAGCCTCTGGTGTTGAGAGAAATAGAAACTGAACTGCTCAGCTGTTACTCGGTGAGACTGCTAAAATAAATTATGTATTTGAAATGACAGTGTGATTCTCTTCTTCTTCTCTTCTGACCCCGTTTAACCATTATTTGCCTTCTTTGTGGGCAATTTCAAGGGAAATAATACACCTTTCATAATGGATAAATTATTAGGAAATGACAGAAAAAGCACAAACTTGCCCAGATTTAGAGCCGACACCATGGAAATAATTACATTTCTGACTACAGTACTATTCGCTGACAGTGTACACAAAATGAGTGCCCTGATTCCTAATTCGCAGATCATGACTGCTGTGAAATGCAATTAATGGATTCATAATTTATTTAGTGAGCTGTGATGAGTGAGTTCCTGGGAGCTCACTGAGATAGATTGCAGTATACACTCCATACACACACTGGATAAGCACAAGGTGTGTCCTTAAGGATGTGCAAAAAAAACAGAAAAGTTGAAGCACATTTAAATAATTCTAAGTTTAGATGTAGCTGCAGTTGTGGTTAGAAGTTTACATACACTCATTATGGGCATAGATGTCATGGCAGTTTTGGACTCTTTAAACTGTTCTTTTTCCAGGGTATACACTGAAACTAATATTTGGTTAAATGTCTCTTGGCAAGTTGAACCTCAACCAGATCCTTTTGGTAGCCATCAACAAGCTTCTGCCACAATTCTGGCTTAATAATTTGGCCGTGGTCGACCTCTTTCATTATTCAATCCACCTTGTGTAATAGTGTACGAGTATCACTAGCAGCAAAACAGCCCCAATGCATAATACTATCACCGCTGTGCTTGGCAGGCTGTATGGTTTTCTTAGGTTTGAGAGCTTCACTCTTACTCCTCTAAACATGCCTCTTGTCATTTTGGCAAATAGCTCAAACTTTGTCTCGTATAACCAGTCCAAAGAGGTCTAGCTTGTCCATGTGGGCAGATTTAAATTTCAATCAACTTTGAAGATGCCCATTTTCATGGCAGGCGTGAACCTTGGTGGTTTGTGAGTTGTTCATGAACATCCCAACCATTTTCCTCTTTTCTAATAGTCATAGTTAGGGTCCTCTTTGAGACCTTGGTAGAGACACATCTGAATAACTTGTACTTATGTAAAACTCTTTGAACTGATGATCCTGGTATTGTTTGCTATTAGGCTTCTGTGATGGTCTTTTCAACTCCATAACCAGAAACCTATAGAAAATGTGTTGCCTAGACCTAAAAGCCTGGTGTGTGTTGGGAAACCAACCAATTTAAATAATCTCTACCAGTCCTGTCAAGAACGTGATCAAATATCCAGCCAAATTATGCCAGAATGGTGTTGATATCTGCCAGTATTGACTGGTCAAGGTGTAACTTTCTAATGGACATTTAATCAAATATTATTAGGGTTGTATGTATATGTTTGACCCCGTGTAGATTCGAGAAAATCCAAAATAAATTCAAACTTGTGCACCCAATTCTTGTTTTGTTACTCCTCCTCCTGAGTGTGAGTGCGGACGCTTATTCTCTTTGCTCTTAAATGCTTTGCTTTGCTTTTTCTACTGATTTTTATGCTGAATTTTTTCCTTTTTTCGTATGAGCTTACCTGCGATAACTTCTGGACACTTATAGATCATTAGGACTAAAGTGCTCTTAACAGAAACAGCAACATTTTTATAGTTACCTCATCTTCAACGCTCCGTGTGTGTGGCCTACACACAGCTGAAGCCTGATTTACAGCGTCTGAGTACCGAGCAGTCAGCTAAAGCTCATTAGCCTGGAAAGGTGCTAACCGCTAGGCTAACTAGCATCAAGATGCCTCCCCTCTCAACAGACGACTACCATAGCCTCCTGCAGAAGATTGCAGCACTGGAGACAAAAATTCATCGCTTAGAAGTAAACGTGGAGGTAAATGGACTGTGTGGAAACGAAACAACCTTGCCATTGATTCAAAACA
>VUQR01003277.1:18606-28895 GCA_015108515.1 Hemichromis elongatus
AAAAGAGCCTAACCAACCACTCAAAGGGTAAGAGGCAGGGTACAGGCTGGACAGGTTGCCAAGCTGTCACAGGGCTAACACAGAGAGAAACTTTAATGTATTAGAGTCAATGCAATATGTATTATTCAATGTGAAAGAGTCACATGACAGCATGCAAGCACAAACTTTCCAGTTAGCCACACGGTAGTTTCCCATTTAATTTAAAACAAAGTTTGTGTATAAATACATAAAAAAGCACCAAGCATTAGTCCAAAGTACCATTGTAAAATGCAGTTTCCTTGATATTCTACAGTAGGTCAACTGATGCTCTATTTTTGGTTTTCTGTGTTTTTGTGGGTACCAGCTGAATGTTTCAAAGCTTGTCATTTTAACTTGTCTTTATTAAGGTGAGTGAAAATATAGCTCGAGATGGGGATGGCTGTCATGTGGAAGACTTAAGAGGAGCGCAAGTTGTCTGGCGTAGTAAGAATCTGTTGCACAGGGAATCATATGGTTAGAGCATCATTAACACAAGGAACAAAATAAGCTCAAGAATTTGTCTGAGTATCTAGCTACGGTTGTTGGTAATGGAAAAAATCTGTCAAAGACAGGAAATTCAGCAGGTAGTGCAGAAGCAAAAGGAATTAGCCACAGTCAAGGACACACAAGAGACACAAACAGACAAATAAGAGGGCAAAAAAGAGCTGTTTGACCTCCTGTTTGATCAGATATTGGAGGACACAGACCTGGCAGCATGTATCCAGTATGCTTCTAATTGTATATGCAGACTAAGTAATAGATAGTGGAGGGATTTCCAACATTGCATAATACACTGGAAGACAAATGATTTAACTGGGGGTCATGGAAAGACTCGTGAATACAGATGGTTTAGGAAGCTGACATTTGACATTTGAAGGACTAATGATCCTATTGATGAAGAGGAAATCTGGCAAATCTAAGGAAGTGCTGCAGCATGTTTCTAGATAGAGGGTCTTAGACACCCAAATACTGATTTCTTCTTGGTCTGTCTTAGCCTGCCCACTTTCATTAATGTAATTCAGCATTATGACAGATCTCACATAAACCCTGCATTTAGGTCCTCCTGCGTCTCTCTTGCAACTGGTTGTCTAGCTTGATAGCCAAATAAACAACAGAGTCCAGAGACAGCTCTTTTATCATAATCATGGAAAATACACACCCAGCAAGGATTCACCATTGCACTCAAACTCAGCTGCTAGAATCCCAAGCTCTTCAGAATAGTGGGCACTATTAGATATCAAACAGCCCTTTAACAACATCACAACCATAGCTTGATAAAATGTCTCCTTCTCAAACTCACAACAGGTACAGCATCTGCCCAATTTAAAGGGTACAGGTAAGTGGCACCTGGTCACACAGATGAAACTACTACCATGAAACTATCCTAAATCCCCAAATAAGGTTTAGATGGTGAGGTAGACTATTTTCTAAAGTTGGGTTATGGAGGAGGTAGAGGGCATGAATGAAAATCAGCTGTTAGCAATTGTTGCCACTGTGCCTATAGACCGAACACGAGGCCCTGGAGAAACTGGTAAATGAATGAGGAGGGTGCCATGAACAGGAATTACTTCCTGAGAGTCAGACACTGCTGGGCCACTGGGTCCTCGTGTCCAGATTGTTCTGTTAATTGGCTATAACAAGTGGACGCCAATGCAGCACAGTAATTAAAAAAAGTTTAAGGAGATTATAGAAAAACTGAACTCTTTTTGTTGTAAATGCATGACGCATTTTGTGGGGTTTTTTTTGGTTTTGTTTTTTTTACATCACTATGGAAAATGGAAAAAAAAAAATGTGTCCAAGATGAGAAGGATGGAATTGGTAACCATGTAGCAGATTTTCATATTACCTTTCCAGTGTGAAACACGGACTGGGAGGCATGGAATCTCTCAGGTGTTCAGTTTGTGGAGACCGCTGCACTGGAAAGGGGGGGAAGAAAAGAATTATTAAATTTAATAGTATGTAGGAGAGAGAAAAGCAATGAATAAATAAGAGGTTATATAGTGGTGCAATTCAAATCAGCCTTGGATTCAATTTGTAGATAGAATGGTAATAGGAAGGCCAGAGAGGGGGCAGAAAATGGCATGTGATTTCCCCTGCTCGCTTGCATCACACCATGCTAATTTATGTTTCATGCTCTACAAATGCAAGCATGAAAGAAAACCTTGGTGTGCAATTAATTTTTTTTATTATTTTATTTGTTTATTAAGTTACCTTATAAATATTCACCCCAAAGGCTAATTTTTGTGATAATCACAAAAGCTGAACAGCTGTTTTAGTAGTCTTTCACAAAAACTACTTTCAGTCCAAGTGGTGGCTCACGTTTCATTTCCATGATGTCTCCGTAGCCTTGTGGATCTCTTCAAAGACCACAAAAAGTGTATGAATAAGAAAGGCACAGTGTAAATGGTCCTCCTAATGACTCTCAGCAGGACTACTCGTTGTGTCTTTTATGAGCCAGGAAGAAAGGCGCGCATCATTATACAGTGCCCATCTGAAATCCACTAGCAGCATGATGCTCAACAAAAAGAATCCCCTCCTGGCAAATCGGGCGTAATGGGACACATTAGCGTATCGTTAGCCTGTTAGCATGCCTGGAGGTCAGACACTTGCTGCCAAATTCCTGCTGCTCTAGAAAAAGAAAAGCTGACTCTAGACGTCTGTTCATTCATTTGTAAACAGATAAAACACCAGCGTTCTTATGAGAGACTAAAATCTTTTCAAGACTTGGTACGGATAGCAATTAATGTGTGAATTCAAACCAAACAACAGTGACATCTAGGAAAAGACATCTAGAAATCTTCTTAACTCATCAGAGAATGATATTTATAGACATTTCTCGGTTTAAGTGCTGATTCCATTGTAGCAGCTTAGTTCCCTGTGCTCAAACGCGGGCAATGGCAAATGCTCAGAAAATTTCCAGTATGCATTAGGAGTAAATATATTACTTTGTCACTCACTTAAAATACATTGAACATCAGTTTGAGTCCTTAGCAGTAATATTAGGTCATGAAAAAAAAAAAAGAGGCAGGAGCTAAATTATAGTTTAAACAAAAATTACCTAGTTTTTCTTCAGAGATTTTGGAGGGCATGTAAAAAGATGTGCCTATTTAAAATGGTACTGTTAATGTTGGAGCATAATGTGAGTCTACAGAACACAAGAAGCTATTAATGATTACATCTGCAATAATAATAGGAAATGATTTATATTTGTAGTTGCTAACAGAGTTCACCTACAATACTGTGTTTCTCCTCATCATGAGGAGATCCATATCTCATTCTGTTTATAATTGCATTATAAGACAGTTAATAGCCCAAGGAACTTGATGTCACTGAAGTAGATTACATGGCATCAAGGCAGAGATTAATGGGCAGATGAAAGGAAAGCACAGCTGATGATTAAGATGATTGGGGAGAAAGATGGATGATTGTGGTCAGGAAGAGTTTAGTAAGGAGAAAGCTGTGACTCTGGCTATTCATGTGGTGCCATCTGTCGCCCACTTTACAGTGTCCTCTTGATGGGATTTAAACCCAAAATATATCAAAAATGTGAATCGCCTCCAAAACACACCATCACAGGATCAATGTATTCTGCATCGCGGGAAAATGAATCTTGAATAGTAAAAAATGACCTTCTAGATCCGGCAGCACTATCAACGGTGTACAAAGGCTTCGATTTTCTAGAAATGATAAGTGACATTTCAATGCATCACTGTGCAATCTAGTTAGGGGCAAAAGGTGGGAGATGGGGGAATTGTAAGGCTAAGAAGTGCAGAGGCTAGTCAGCAAATAATGGGAAAGTCATCTGTGAGAGATGACTATCAATTAACGGCACTTAAAGCACTAACGATCAGCAAAGGGTTCCTAATGAGAATATGTGAAGGTGGGATCACATCTCTGGAAGTCAAGTGCAGCGTTAAGATTCCAGCAGTATGCTGAAAGCCACGACTACACACAGTCCCACTCATCACACTATCAAGGTCATTAGATGCTGTAATCAACTTAGCTAGCATTGTTTCAGGGAGAGACAAAGTTACTTTGTTTTAAAGCAGCGACAGGAAACCATGTGCCGCGGTACAGCAGGTGATTACGCTAATTAGTTCCTTCTGTCAGCTAGAAGGCATGCTAATCAGTGAAATCGCCCTGTGCAGTATTTGGGTGAAATGAAAACCTGCACACTCTGGGCTATTCCCTGTCACACGGTTGCTTATCCCTGTGTTCCAATAGAGAACTAGAGGCTGTGAGCTCAGCCAGACTGCTTTAAAATCTAGGCTACAGAGTTTAAAAAGTTTCAAATAATTAGCTGAAACAATTATAGTTATAAGAAAAAATATGGAAGGATTTTATTAAGCAGTAATTGTTTATTTTTAAATGCCTGTAAGACAATATGCCATGTACCACAATAAAAAAAATAAACACCAGTTGTGACTTCTTTTAAGTAATATAACCGTTAGATATTTTCAAAAAAAGCATTTTCTGCTTCATGAGTATGTTTTGTAATAAAGTATCCTGCCACTTGCTAATACAAAACTGCCTAACAGCAAGCAGTTCAGCGGCACCATCACTGCCAACACTCTTGACTTCTGTTAGCATTGTGTCCGGTTGACATCTATCTGCAGCATCTTATCGTACTCCCCATCACCTGCTGTGCAATGTGAGGGTAAGCAGCAGATGTGTCTGGGCCATTTCCAGTGTTGTTGCTAATTTTAGATTGTGAAAGTCCCATTCTATCCCCCTTCACCTGTGCCTTTGTGATGCATGATGGAGCATTTCTAGTATGTCAAAATAGCAATTTTTAACTTATATTTATTTGTTTATTAAATTCTTTTGGAAAGTTAACGCTGCAGGAATGCAAATTAGGTGAGTGGGGCAGGTTGGGAAAGAAGATTGTTTTTTGTGTTATTTTGTTGGTAGTTGTTTGTTTATTTATTTATTTATTTTTTACCGTCTACCTATTTTTTCCCCCATGTGAATATGTGTGTATTGTCCTCACCAACACCCCCACCTCTATAACCCCAAAGACCATTTACCTTTAAAGTGGGTATAAAACACCACAGTGAATCCAGAATCTGATTGTTTCTCAAGCAAGAACACAACAGGCAGTGTGGTACTCGATGCAGTGAAAACACCACCACTCCTATCATGGCCACCCAGAACCTGAACGTCAACACCAAGTGGTCACATGGCTGTAACCTACAGCAAAGACCAAGCCGAAAATGAACAAATGAACACCAGTGTGTTGAGAAAGGCCTCCACCAGTGCCAAAGGCCCCAGTGAGACCCAACAAAATCCACACAACACATTCTGGTCCCAGTCAGGCAGCTCAGACAGCCAGACAAAAGAGCCTACTGCACCCCAGGAGCTGAGGGACAGTGAACAGACCCAAAGCCTAGACAGGACACCAGTGGCACAGGCTGACCCAGCCCCACTGGGCGGCCACCCAATCCCCTAACACCCCCTCCACCCCTCCAACAGACCTGCCCTTGATGGCTCGACTCACGACCCAGGCACGCCTCCTACTCGGAGCACTGCACAGTTAGCACTGTGCAGGAGGTAAAACAAAAAGAAAGGGGGGGGGGGGTGTTAGGGGTAAAAGACAGTTTAGTGTAGCCAAAAAAATTTATTTTTAATGCACTGTCACTGAATGAATGACACTGAGGTAGTTGTTGCTTCTTGATGCCACAAGTCAATTCACTCATTCAACATTCATTTTCGTGAAACACAAGGCAATGCTTACTTTCTGCATAAGTTTGAGGTCCATAGGGAATACTAGAGCTCAGTGTAAGACGGGCATCGCTTTGTTGCAGACATGGACGTGGCCAAATAGTCATTCAAGCTACACATCTGTGAAGTCTGTAGTGTCTCAGTGGAAGAGTCATTTAAAGCTGAAACCTCGCATACTCATAGATGCAGAAACTATAATTCCCATGCAAGTGGTCAGAATGGAAGTGCCAGGGAGTGATTTAAAAATAATGGAAACTGTCTGGACATGCCCAGGAAGGTGACCTTGAATGGGAGGTTGGCCAAATCTTTTCATTTTTTTTATGAACCTGTTCTTGTTAATTTTTATCTATCACATAAAGCCATTTTGCCATCACCAGGTATGAATGGAGCAGAATACAAATCCAGTATTAATCAGAATACAAAAACAGGGTTTTGTATTGGGTTTTTTTCTGTTAGAGAGGAAGAGAAAAGTCAAGCAGCTGCTGTTTGTCTGAATACAGAGACTGGCACCGAGAGAGCACAGAATGAAAAGCAGTAGCAAATACTGATTAAACTACTGCACACTCCTCTACCATTATTTATTTAATTATTAATTTTATCTCAACTTTTTTTTTTCTGGAAATATTTTAAGTAGATTTTGTTGCATCAGGAATAGCAGACCTACATTAGCTCTAGCTACTAGCTCCCTCGCCAACACATTGTGCCAACCCTGATGCACGTGCAGGTGTCATACTGAATGAGAATGATAGTATACGATTGTATTAGTGTTTACAAAACCCATGAATCAAAATTTCTAGGTGTTCCAATTATAATAGCTCATGGATGAACATTTGTATTTGTGTTTAATCTTTTAAAATTAAAAATGCCTATTTATATTTATTTTCACATACAGTTACAAAAACCTATAATGCTTTTAAAAATACAAACAGTGGGATCAGTATTGAAGAGGGTTTTTAACAGTATTATAGTATGTTAATTATTTATATGACCACATGTATCATTTAAGACTTCATCTTGCAGATGATGAAGTGAGCAGGTCTAACCCACAAAAAAAACAATCCCCAACTGAAACAAAGGAAAAGGGTGAACTGCGCTCAGCTTCAGGAAGAAAATATTGTTTGGGGTGGAAAGACCGTGATACCACTGACATTGCACACTCTCAAGCACCTCCAGGTATTTTATTATCTCCGTGGCAACCTGTTCACTGATGACCCCCATTACATACCTGGCACAGAGGTCAGGCACACACTGTGTCAAATAAAATGTATTTCCTGACAATCTCAAAAAGCCACATAGAAAATAAATGGAGATGCAGGTGCAGTTTTACATAAAATTATTTATGAAGCCTGTCTTTTAAATATTATGCAGAGTTGCAAAATAGCATGCAGGGTCCTTTTTTTTTTAAATTTACATCTCACTGTTGATTACCTGAACCAATATATCACTGTATTTATATTACTGGTAGGACTGTAGTACAGAGAACTGTGTATATTTGTTCTTGTAAGTAATATCTAGCAGAGTATGCAGTGCAAAACATTCTGTCAGTTGATAGTACATGCTTTGTTTGCAACAGTCAACATGAACAACCTCAGAGTGTAGGGTTGGGACCCAAGCATAAGGAATACACATGGAATCAAGTTTGATAGGTTTACCTCACATGGTGTTAAAAGTATGTTACTTTGCAGTTAATACTGTATTGAAGGAAAAAAATAATATATATATATATATATATATATGATAAACCTGTACAATGAACCATCTTCACAGGTTACATAAAAAGTTAAAGGGTAAACAACACAACAGGAACAAACCCCGACCTAAATGTAACCAACTAACTGCAGAAGATGAGCCTTGTGGGCATGTGATATTTAATGCCTATTAGTGGGTACAAATGTTCTTCAATGTAGAGCAACTTCGTACTCGTGGTGGTACAAACCTTCTAACAGACAACTTTTCCAGGCTGGTGTTTTTTTCCCCCCTCCAACTGCAGCCTTTGTCAAGTTCATGATTGATTTTGTCTTCTCTGTGGATCAGGCACCTTAAGTGCAGTGGCCAGCTTGGTTTCGCAGTCATTAAAGTGCAATATCTTCTATCCAAGTACGCAATCCAAGGCACTGAAATGCACT
Organism: Hemichromis elongatus; assembly: GCA_015108515.1. NCBI lineage: Eukaryota > Metazoa > Chordata > Actinopteri > Cichliformes > Cichlidae > Hemichromis > Hemichromis elongatus. The sequence continues at coordinate 26,472 of VUQR01003277.1, forward strand.
CTGTGTAGCTAAAATTTTGTCACTTCCTTTTGATCTGATTGTTTTTTCAACTATATATGTGGTGTGTTTTGCTGAGCTTGGGTTTTATAGGAACAGTAGTATATGTGCCAGTGGTAGTTTGTGTCCCAGTGTGTCAGAAATTGTCAGTCCACTTAAAAGATCCATTGCTGCTTCTTGTTTTAACTGGATAGTCAAATAACAGCAGAAGCACCAGTGACGAGGGTGGTGTGACAAAAAATGATAGTCCTGAGGGGGGAAAAAAAATTTCACTGAAATTCATACCTCGTGAAGCAACTTTGCTCTGACATCTCTCCTAAATTTGCTCTGATCTCTGATTTGCGTCTTCTAGCTTGTGTAAGTAGTGTTTTGACAGATCAGCTTGACAATTTGACCCAGCTGGGGGACACAGGATAAGAAAAGCCCACTGCTTCCTCTAATCAAAAAATACTTCGAAGATAGGCATCTGGTTGGGAACTAGTGACTTTATGACAAAAAAATAATAATTAGAAGTGCGTTTTTTTCTTTTATGATGATAGGGTGAAAACATGAATAACCTCTTTTTGTTCCAAAGAGACATGAGGGATGCTTCTCAAGGCTGATTTGCATAAGCACATCCACTCCCAAATCATCGAGGCAAATGTCAGGCTCCACTAGCTGCTTAAACCTGACGGCGTCAGTGTCCTCAGTGCTATCATTACCTTCATCACTGCAGCCAGTCAGGATCAGGTGCAGTGGTAAATTTACCAAATCATTAGCTTGAGTTACTACTGTGACTGATTGCAGATATTGGTGCTGTTCCAAACCATGTTCCGATGTCTATTATTAGCCAGCAAGTTAGTATCGATTCATTAGAAAACTAGTCCCATTCACCTAACAGCCTCTGTTACCCATCATGTAACCGAGGCTAACTGATTGGCTTGTCATTAAGTAATGACAGTTGTTTTTTTTTTTTTTAATTAGCTAAGTTTTAAGGGGTTTGTGATCATAGACAGTACATGGTTGTCAGAAAATAATTGCTAAATTGAAACTCTTTATCTTTTATTTTACATTCCACTGTTAGCCACTTTATTAACAATCTGTATGATTTCAGTTCAGTTTAATAATAACATTTCTCAAACATATTTTCCAAAGTAATTGGAGATTTTATCATCTACAGCACTTAATATTAAATTAAATTTATTTTCAGTTGCTTTATCCACAAATACATAGTAGAGAAAACGAAGCGTATATGAAAAATCCAGAAATGCTGCAACATTTATTTGCCATAATTTTTTTTATTAATTTATTTTTTGTAAAGGTCTTACTTATTCCAGTAAAATGATGCCAAAGTACATTTTGCACATAACACTAGTTTAACTAAACAGACATGTCTGCCTTTTAGACGTTTCAGCCACTGCAAAAATTTTTAAACATTATGAAATGAGGAAAAAAATAATGACAGACAAGTCACCAAAATGTTAAGCAGCCAAAATCCCACCTTAAGCAAAAAATTGAAAATGTTTCTGTTTAAAACTCCACAGTTTCTACACCCTTACAAAGTGCAGAAAAGAATAGGTGATGCAATGTGTTGGTAAACTTTCCCATGTTCCAGCTTTTTGAAAAAAAATTGCTTGCATCAAATCAACACAACCATATCTGTGTACTTCTCAAAAATAACGCAGAAAGCTGTATAACCCTAGCCATTCCTCAATAAAGGGGTAAATTAAATAATTTTTTTTCTCCTTCTCTTTGTCTTTATGAAAACACGAAGTACGCTTATCTAGGTACTGGCATCACTTAAGGGAGTTTGTTAACAAGACCACGACTGTTAACAAGTGTAACCACCTCTGACAAAAATAGAAAGTGAGATTTTTGTGCATGCCAGAAACTGTAATTTCTCAACTGTGAATATCATTTTAATGGAGGTATTATTCACCCCATTTCCCTTGGCAGAGTAAAAGTGTGACTGAGTATGTCTGTGTCATTTGGCCATGTGGGTGTTTTGGAATAGAGTGCGAGCTTTCACATATCTTGCAGGTTATTTTTTCCATTCACTCAACTGTGTTAAGGAAATATGGAAAACATATGCTGTACATCAGTTCTTATGGATTTTTCTTCACATTAAATTATTTTAAAAATGCCCTTTATAGTTGACAATGGATGGCATCTCTCGTGAACTGCAAAATGAAGTCATGCCTGCCTGCGTACATAATACTAAAACCCCCCGAAAACAAAACAGTTTTCTGTTTTGGCAGTTCATTTTATTATATTTTGTCCACCACTGTTAGTTTCCTACCTGTGAGTATTTTAACAGAATACAGTATCACATTATTCTAAGATTTTCGATGAAAGTCACACTGCATTGAACTGAGGTACTTGATTGATAATTCAACAAGTATAGTGGCAGAATGGGTTAAAAAAAAAAAAAAAAAAAAAAAAAAGGGG
>VUQR01003277.1:28915-46225 GCA_015108515.1 Hemichromis elongatus
GCGAAAGGGTTAAAAAAAAAAAAAAAAAAGGAAGACTGTGGCTCTTCCACACTAAAAACAAACACTCTGTGCCAGAAGCACAACGCATGTTAGCCCTCAGTTAAAATAACCACTGTACATGGAGTATTGGCTCAAATTGTGGTCATAAATATTTTGTACATGTATATTTTCAAATGTGTAGTTGTGAGCTGAGTTTTGTAACTTTGTAAGCCAAAAAAAATGTGAAATTTTATGTTTTTGTATTTATAGAGGAAAATTAGTTTGTTTAAAAAAATTACACAAGTCTACAAAAGTTACACAAGGTCTGCTTACAAATACAGAGAGCAAAAAACTACATGTAAAACTCTGTTATCAACTTCTCTGTGCGAGTTTCAACTTACGACCCAATTTTTCTTCCTTTCAGCTGATTGGTCAATGTCACGTGTGATGGACCGAGCAGCGAAGGAAACTTAGACACAGGTTAAAGTCCCCCCCCAAAAAAGGATTTTTTTATTTAACCCAAATACATAATTGGTTAAATCATGCAAAAAATAATCAATCTTGGGCTCATAAAGAGGTCAAAATAACAGAACTCTACTCAAAGTTAACAACAAACAATACTGGCAACTCAAACAAACTGACCTCACTTAACGAGACAAAGGGGAAACTTAAATAGTGGCTGATCAGCCCACAAAAACACAAAAAGGGGTAAAACACACAGAACCTAACTGAAACTAACATAATAAACTCCAATTTCCCCCCAACGGTCCTGAGTTATGGAATGAGCCAATTTACAGCTTTCCATCAAGGCTTGCTCCGCCCCCTTTTCCACCTCTATCACGGGACTGGAGAAGCTGCAACTAAGGTAACTCGGAAAACAAAGATTAAATCATACATAACAGTGTAAACTAAAATGTGCGCACTTATTTTAGAATACAGTGTTATGTGGGTATGTGAATTAATTCTAAACCAAAACCAGTTATTTATTATCCTGTAAATTAATTCCTATATTTAAAGAAACACAAATGTGAATGCAATGATATTTACAAGCCTCTACACTAATATGGTAGATATTATCACTGTGGGGCTGTAAGTGCAGCCATCACATCATGTCAATCACAAATTTAACAATCCAATCAGAGAACAGATGGGTTTGGCTGTCAGAGAGGTGCTTTACTGAGCTTCAGGTCCTGGAAGGGTAATGCTGGAGGATCTCTATATGAATATCCCATAGGGCTCATACAAGCTAGCACCCTTAACTTTCTGTAGCAGTTGAAAGGATAATGTTGTAGTATATCAGTGGTCAGAAATATCATTATTACTTTAATATTACTTTAACACAAAGTCAGGGCAAACCAGGGACCATTGCTGTGAGTTACACCGTGTAGCATAAAGACCCTTTCACAGTGGACGTAGCATTTGCTGCTAACTGCTAAATAAAAGCAAAGGATCTTTTTTTTGCAGCAGCAGCTCTACGTGTACTAAATGCGGCTGCTCCCTGTCGTTTCAAAACATGTATTTCTCTGACTTTATATCCACTACAAGAGTTTGTGTTGTATTATCTTCAAATGTTCAATAAAACATGTATCACTCATTCATAACGAGGAAAGCTTTGTAACTATCCCGACTGGTGAAGAGTGTGTCCCGTAAAACTGTGACGGAAAAAATTCACAGAACTCAGACGCGCACAGAATGTTTTCCTTCGTGGTGATGAAAGAAAACGCTGGTACGTGAAAGGGCATTTACCCTTCCAGGACCTGAAGCTTAGTAAAGCACCTCCCCGACAGCCAAACCCATCTATTCTCCGATTGGATTATTAAATGACATTGACCAATCAGCTGAAAGGAAGACAAATTGGGTCGAAATTCGTACTCGTAAGTTGAAAGTCACACACAGCCAGGGAAGTTGAGCGTAGAGTAACCAGACCTTAACAAAAACAATTTGTAACATGTGTGAAGTTTTTCATTTTATTCGAACATTTTATATATATAACTTGGTGATGTCAACATTTAGTTGCTTTATTGAAGCTTGAAATGACTAACAGGGCTCCAGCGGTTCCATACATGTACAGCAAACGGTGTCCTGGCGCCTACTTGGTGATCTCAGGAGAAGTCTCTAGCACCTTCCCACACCTGCCAGGGAGAGGCCTTCCTGTGGTTGGCTCTCCTCTTCCTCCTCCCACTAGCAGCAGGGCAGGTGGTAATTAATTTCCACATTTTAACTGGGAGGCAAAACGCTAGCATCCTGGGACTGAGGCGCACGCCACCAGCCTACATTCAGGATTCATGGGATTAGGATAATTAGCCCTCGGAAGAGTGGGCAGACAGATGGAGAGAAAAGATGGTGGCACCTCGTGGCCGGGGAGGCTGATCCCCCCCCAGTTTTTTCTTTTGTCTTATGGAAGCAAAGAAGCTGTAAACAATAGTTTTCTAACTTGGTAAAATCTAAACACAAACAGATTGCTGAATACTTTTGCCACATAGCATTTTTGTTTTCTCCCGAGAACATATGGTTTCAGAAAGACTTCAATCTAAATTCCTCTGCTGTGGGAAACTGCCGACTAGTTGCAAACATGCAAAGGAGGGGTGAATCTGTGCATGTCTGTGTATGGGAACAAATGTAAGAAATCCCTGTTATCTTTCAAAGAGGTGCCTGCTAATGTGCGTGATGGTTGGGCAGCGCGTTTTGACAGCATCTCTGCTCTCTGCTCTGCTGGTCTCCAGGATCTCTCTGTCTCTTAATGAAAAAAGAGAGTGGACTTGTTGCAAGTCACTGGTGCAGAAAACAGATCAACTCAGCTGGGTTGTATAACAAAAGCATCACCTCAAGTGGTGGACATGAGCAGACACAGTAAAGAAGGGTGGATAACAGGAGGGAAGTTGATGCAATGAACAGCATTGCAGTATATGAACCTAATAGACTATTGTTCTTGAAACTGTGTTTGGAAATGTGGAGGCTGTGCTATATTTGAACTCTGGATAATTTTGTGCTCTTAATATTGGGTATTGTTTTAAATTGACAGGACTACAGCTGTGACTTTGTCTTCAACACAGAATGCTGCATTATGGCTCATTTTTCTTGGTCATACTCCTCCTCTTTAGGCAGCATAATAGGTTATGTTATAGTCATGGTTTATGTACGCATAGGTAAATATTGCTTGGGTTTAGCAGGGATAGCTCAGTAGGTAGATAGGTTGCCCCATGATCGGAAGGTTGGAGGTTCGACTCCACTGAACGACTACCCTGAGGTACCCCTGAGCAAGGTACCATCCCTACACACTGCTCCCCGGGCGCTGCATTGGTGGCTGCCCACTGCTTCACTGGGTGAATGGGTTAAATGCAGAGGAGTCATTTCCCTACAGGGACTAACACATACACATTGTTGTCATTATTATTTCTCAGAGTTAGTCAGCACTAAAAGTAAAGGGGGGCAGTTGTCTTTTTAAAGAAGATTCTGATGGTTCATGTAACATCATATAATGTCACAGAGGAAATAAATGTGTGACTGAAAAGGAGTTAATAGCGCTTCTCGACATTACGGCAGAAATGAAGCAGGAAGAAAATCGGTCAAACAAAGTGTTAAGGCTGTCACAGACGATGAGCTCAACAACACAGTCTAAAAAATACATTGGGGCCTTCCTAGAGCTTTATATGGAGGATAGGACTGATAAAATTTACTGTACATAAATGATGAAATTGAGTATTTTTAATATAAAGATCTTTTTCTCAATTAATTTAAATGTAATGGGCCAAACCTCCCCATCTGTGAAATCAGGTGTTTTCAGTCCCATTGCCACAGGTGTAAAAAATCAAGCACAGAGCCACGCAGTCTGTCTTGGTGTAGTGTTGGTGAAAGAATGGGTCAAAGTTGCCAGCACACTACTGACTCACTAACTGCAGGGTTCCAAACCTCATCTGGCATTAACATCAGCACACAAACTGTTTTCCAGGAGCTTCATTACGTAGGTTTCTAAGCAGGTCCTGTAGGTATGATGTGCAGGGAGGCTCTGTAGTTTTGTCCACTTACTGTATAAGATCTAGGATAGCGTACAAGGGATAACATTATACACATACAGTACAGCATACACAGCCTTTGTTTTTGCCTCCACATTCTCCCCTAGCGTACCATAGCAGCATCACTGGCAATACTAATGTTACATGGCTCCCGATATGTGTATGGCCTAATGAGTTCTACCACTGGCTGACAGCTTTGGTCATATCTTTTCTTTCTGACTGTGTTTCTGTGCTTTACGCTCCCCCCTCCCTATTAAAAACATTGGGGAAAAAATAAGTGACAGTTAGCTCTAGAGACTCCAGCGCAGTGGTGCAGCATGTCTGTAGCTGGCATCTGACAGACCACAATAGGGGGCCTGCAGTTGTGAATAGGCTGGAGTAGCAGGGGGTGTGGTGGGCTGGCAGTGAAGGAGGGGAGCCAGCAGTACAGTGAAGCCTTTTGACAGGTAGACAGCAGGTGTGAGTAAAAAAGATATACTTGTACCTGTGCAGAATGGGCTGTATCACTCCAAGTGTTTCTGACATCACTTTTTTTTCTCTTTTTCAGTAGGCTGTTTTTAAAACTGTGGCATTCAGTGTGCAGCTGCTACTCTCTTTGTTCACTTCATGTAAAGCAATAAATCTCTCTTTTCTTCCTATTTTAGTTATGTGCTTTGTAGATTTCAAGTTGCACTTTTAAAATGTCAGAGAAAGGGTTTGTTTTTTTAACAGTAATTACAGTGACCTGGTGCAATAACTCCTCAGTCTTTCAACTGTTTTGGAAAAAGCAATGAATAATAATAAAAAAAGGTGCCTTTGAGGTCAGTTCATTGAAGTGTTTCTGTTTCCACTCTGTAAACTTGTATAATTAGAGAGCACTCTATAGTTAACAGCATCACATGAATTAGTTCCTGCCAAATTTGAACCCTAATCAAACTGACCTTCACTTCTAGTTGAACTCATAAGTAACAGCAGCCACCTCTGTGCACGGTTACGATAGTGTTTGTAAGTTGATCTTAAACTGATATTATTTATTTTATACACATTAGCTTAATGGATTAGGTCTTTAATCATATATTCAATATTGGCAGACAGTCAATATATTGTCCTTTTGTTGAATAATACAAGATCTGCTCTAAAAACCTATTATGAAGCAAATGCTTAACTGTTTATTATCATTGCTTACTTTTGTTGCAGGGGAATGCTAACACAACAGCATTGATTTGCTTTTATATGTGAAATGTTATGCTGTAATTCACAAGAGACGACAAAGCTAGATGGGGGCAGGGGTGCCGCCAGAAATTCTGGGCCCTATTTTAACCCAATAAACATACTCTGTATGATGTGACATGCCTGCGTTTGTCACTGTCTGAGCTGCATCTTAGCAAGAGATGCTATGCTAGCGACCGTAGCTTGGACGGAACCATTGTGAAAGGGTAGGGTGTGTCATAAACGGTACATTATTATAATAATATTTAACAAATAATACATTATTTGTTAAATATTATTAAATATATGGTCAAAATAGACAAAATACACTGTGTAGGAGGGGCCCTAGCAAATTTAACGTATACATTAAAAAGAGAAAAGAAATAAGAAAAAAAAAAAAGGGATCTGGTCTTCTGGGCCCTTCCTCAGCCTGGGCCCTTAGAATCGTCCTAACCTTCCACCCCTTTACGGTGCCCCTGGATGTGGGTCACCTGGTGGCTACTGAGCAAGCTAAACGTCTTTATATCTCTGTAGGTTTAGAGGAAACAAAAGTAAAACGCTCCTCCGCGTGTGCAATAGAATAAAGCCAAATAAAGTTACAGAACAACGTGCTCACAGCTAAATTTTATTAGGACATATTGCAAAAACATGATCATTTAATATCCTGCGTATCATACCAATCATAAATCTCTTCCAGGGAGACGAGCAACATCTAGAGCACATGCATCATTTTTATATTCTCCAGTCTAAACTTAGCTTTTTTCATCTTTTGGGAAATGAATACAGACTGGCTCTTTGTCTTAACAGCAGCACCTGGCAGAGAGAACAACTCTGTAGATTTTGCACATTAGACCAATACTTGAAAGAAGAATAATTATGTCCAAATTACCTGGTAAGCAATCATTTAATTCTCCTTGTCACATTGAATAAGGATTAATTTGCAGGCAAATATTACACAATGAATTATTGAATAACTCATCTCCCAAGCCAAATTAATCTTGAGGATTGATGGTGTGGATATAACCTGTGATCGGAGTAACATATTTCATGAGTCATTGCTGGTGTGCTGCGCGATCACAAGGGCATTACCAAGTGATGACTTGATTTCTACTGACTGTCCCCATTTGGATCTAGGTTATATAAACAAACAGGGGACATGGGTTCTTCAGTAGACCGAATTATGATCGCACCGAGCTCCTTAATTAAGTATGTTAACGGATTATGACAGTGTCTGAAACATTACGCATCACATGTAATGACTCATGAACCATTCCGTTCTGATTCCTCCAGACACCCAAAATGATTTAGCACGGTGTCCTTTTAAAGTTGAGTGAGGCTCCCTTGATGTCTGGGATTTGGACTCAGTGATGCACAAACAGCTACGCCACTGTAAAACGTGATTTTTCTGCAGTCTGTCATCCCCCCCTCAGAAAACTGTAATATGGACAAGGTAGAGTAGGTCATAAGTTTCTTCAAACACCATAGTGCTTCAGGCTGACTCTGCTTTGAATGACAAAATAGGTCCTTGACTTCATCCGCTCACTGGCTTTACAGCATCTCTTTTTTCACATTTGAAGCACTGGCGTTGAAGTGACTGTTACTAAACTAGTGCTGTGTGAAAGTCCTTAAGGAAGCAAGTGTATTACAGTTGTTTCTCTGTGTGATAGTCACTTGCCTTGCCATGCTCGCGGCTCTCTTTAGGTCAGGCATTATGTTTGCTTTCGGCTCTTGATCCCATAAGCACCCTTGAGATTGGCCAGGCGGGTGCAGTAGATGCCTCCTGGCATATGGCCTTTATTATACTGTGTTAGATTGGCAAAAGAAAACAACTGCACTTTTTGCTTTATGTGTAAGAGGCTATAGGGCTATAGGGAGGGGTCTCAGCAGTTGTTCAAGGGTGTCAGCAATATACCCAGCAGCATTGTTCAGGCTCAAACTGCACAACCCGCTCCCTAAGAAATTACATATACTCTTTGCTACTAATATTTTCTGCCAAATATGTTTTCAGGGGTCTTTGTTTTGCTTGTATGGTGTATCCACACAGGGAGCCAAATGCACAAATGTCAGCATGCCTGCAGTGCAATTCACATGCTGCTTGTGGTTTAGTGGCACAATTTAAAAACACCTTTTTTTTTTATGAGGAAAGGAATTCATTTGATATGATTTGCTTTACTTCTAACAGAAACACAATAGGCCTCATTCACTAACCTGTGCAAGAACTGCACACAAAAACTTACCATTGGATTCATCAAATGTGCGCACCACCCAGTTGCGTTGGTATGTTACACAGAATCATTGTAAAGCTGGAACTCGCCACCTGCAATCTGCGTACTGCTGTACCTAGGGCTGCACGATTAATCGTTAAAAAATCGCGATCTCGATTCATACTTATGTGCGATCTCATTTCCAAACGACAACGATTTAAAAAACGAAAACAAAAAAAAGATGACGATTGTACCACATTTTGATCCAGGACATAATCTGCATAAAAACAAGCACTCACGCTTCCTGCTCAACAAATGACAAGGGCGGAGCCTTATACCACGTGATACAGAAGCCATCTGGCAGGAAAAAAACAACGGAGAGCACGTGAGAGAAACTGCCCGAGGGGACAAAATACAATGAGCACAGAGGAAACGCTTGCTGATGGCGATGAGAATGACCCCACTGTAAAATTACTTCCAAGAAAAGGTTCTCATTCCTCCGTGTGGAAGTGTTTTGGCTTCAAAGAAGACGATGAGAGTCAAAAAAATATAATTTGCAAGCTGTGTTTTGCCATAGTAGCAGCACCGCAAGGTAACACTACAAATCTGTATAACCACCTCAAACGTCACCATAAAGTGCAATATGACGAAGCTGTAAAGTGACAGGAGAAAATCCGTCCCCGTCAACCACCCAAACATCAATAACGGGAACCTTATACAGCGCTTCCCAATACCCGTCGAACTCCCGCAGGCACAAAGAAATTACGTTGGCTATCACTTATCACTTATAGACAAGTGAGACATTTATTGTTTTTATGTTCAATCTCAACTGTTACAACGTTGATGTGCAGTTAATAAGTGCAATAAATATTTATATTGGAAAGAAAATCGTGAGAGAATCGTGATCTCAATTCTAAGCAAAAAAATCGTAATTCTCATTTTATGCAAAATCGTGCAGCCCTAGCTGTACCCCGTTTTTTCTTTAAAAAATTATTTTCAAATGAAGTAGAGAAAGCAGAGATGTAAAAAAGCAAAGCAATGTCCGACTGCATTGACGAATCCAGATGTCACAGAAATATAAAAATAAAAAATGAACTGTGGTGCTGAGTATCGTTTCCACCGAGACACTCGCTGTCTCAATAATTGCCGTCATATCAGCTTTGATATCAAACCTGATATGATGGCAAGTATTGAAAAACATCTACATCATCCAGGATCTGTGGGAGCAAAGCTTTTTAAAAAAATAATAAGATAAAATAAGACTCATATTAGAAAATATATATAACGGTAAAGCCTGTACCATTTCAGGTAGATGTAAAAATCTATTATTGTTATGAACTTAATTGTAAGAATTTATGGCTTGTTTTGGAAAACTGTTAATAATATGAAAACATTGTGTCATTATTATTAATATTATGATAATATTATCATATTAAAACGATTGGAGAAATCACTTGGATTTGTGATGAAATGTTCTCCCATTGAAAAGAACAGAATCAACTTCATGGGAATTATGGTACTACTACTAGTACTAATAAAAAAGTAAGTAGGTAATTATTAAGTTTAAGGCTTAATGTGTATTTAAATTTTATAAGACAGACAGGACTTCATCATTTATTTGTATGCATGTCTGAGGCACTTCTAAATTTGCTGGTAGACTACAAACTAATTCAAGTTAGAAAATATTGATGAATCCAGATTTGTATGTGACACTGCATTGTTTTTAAATGAGACACACTGTTTTTAAAGCAAAATATTACCTCATATCTGATTTGTTTGAGTATTTAAACTTTTTCACATTTCTTTCCATATATGTCAGGGTTATTCATGTTTTCATATTTGAATGATCTGTGCAAACTTGAATGTTATTATTATTATTATTTTACTTGCAGCAAATACATTTAAATAAATGTCTTTTTTCCAAAACCTAACTTTATATGTAGTAGCTAAATCTAAAAGTAAATGGCAGGCTAAGTACAATTAAACATCAAGTAAAAATTGAGTTAAATTAAAGGAAAGTTAACCGTGGAGTTCATGGCAGTTCTGTTAATTCATAAAGTTTCTTATGCTAAACGGTGTATTTTGCTAGGTTTATTTTTATAGTGTGTCTAAATGTGGGAAACGGGTTTGACAATTGCAATTCATTTGGGGGAGCACTGTGGAGTTTCCCATGGCAACTGTTTTTCATTTGGTTGTTTATTTAACTTCTTTATGTCACTCCGGAGTGTGTGTATTTCACGTCAAATCCGCCGAATCATTTATAAAATCTTAAATTTAGATTTCAGTAATATTGACCGATAGACATTTTGTATTTCACTGGAGAAGCCGCAGCCTCCTCAGTTAAATAGTGAAAGAAAAACCTTCTTTTCAAGATGTAAGACGAGTTACAGAAAAGCTTGAATATGTGAAGGGAATGTATGGGATTAAAAACATGACCTTGACTTGACACCAACCCACCTGTGTTGTTGTGGTCAGAGAGAAATTGCGGCATGTGCAGTTATTTTTGAAACCTTTTATTAGTAAAAGCCCCAGAAGAAAAGCTGTTAGCTCGGTGGTTTCAGTGGGTAATGAACTTGTCAGCTCTGAGGTTTTAGAGTTTGTTGGCTTTGTCGTTTTCTGTTATTATTCAATTCAGCACCTTGGTCACACTTCTCCCCCTTCTGATTTCGCAAGTCTCCACTTGGCCGCTTGTTTTGCACGAGGAACACATTTTAGCTTCTCTCTGTGGACCCAAGGTATTGAATTGCCTCTCTTTCAAAATAAATAATCTGCCCCCATAATGCCCCTGCTGTGTATTCCAACAAATGCTAAACAGCCAAAATGCTGTTCTAGCAAAGGGATTTTCTGTTCGTTTTCAGCAGCCCATCAGTAGTATTACACCTGCCAGATAAAAGCACTGAGACCTGACTGCAAAAGATGGTGAGGTTAGTATGAGGTATGGATTTGCCTAAGTCCTTTTTCACTCCATCTGAGATTTCTTGCCTTTTTCATTTGGCAGAGGAAAATGCCATCGGCTCAGGTAGCACACATTTCTCTGTAGTGGGTGGGAAGAAGTTTTTATGATAGCCCATATGGCCTTGTAATATTTTGCAGCAGTTTCTGGGACAAAAGGAGTATAGCAACCAATTATATAATGCCTGATATAATGACTCCTTAATCAGGTAGTAACATTGGACTTGAACAACACAATGTCTCACAATTTCAGATTAAAATGAGCTAGGCTGAACGGCTAAAATAATCCCAACCAGCTGTAGATAATTCCTCAGGTTTGAAATCGAGTATTTCAAGGTTGAAAATATTTTTGAAGCTGGTAAATAGGTTTTACACTCTACAGTAATATTACAGCTCTTTTCTCATTATAAATAAAAAGTGGCAACATGACAACCTCCGTTAGTGTGGTCAGTTGGCAAGCGTGGCAGTCCTGAGTCGCTTAGAGTAATGTGAACTGATTTGACTATCTGAGCATAAGAGGCGGTGCAAATTTAAACAAGAGAACCAATTAAAAACAATGCTTCCAATCTGGGAACATACTGCCTAATGAAAGGAGCCTGTGATGACAAAGAAACAGCTTCTTGGACGCCATCCTAACCTGGTGTCGCATTCAACTTCCTGTTCCAGCAGCTTTGCTGACCTGCACTGTCTCTCTCTCTAACACACACACACACACACAGATATAGTAACTAGCGTTTTGATTGATTAGTAACTGTAATTTAATACCATAATATAATCATGAATACATTAGACTTGTTAACTAATAATCTGGCTCTTTAAATTTAAAAGGAATTAATTTCCAACATTTGATGTGCTAGAATGTAAGACATGTAATTGTTAATGTCAATGTTTAACATTTTAAAGACCAAACAAATAATCAGACAATCAGGAAAGGAACAGCACGGCTTCTTTTTTTATTTCAAAACATAATTTATTGTTGGTGTAATAAGAACGTAAGAAGCAGTCACTCGCATAAGAAGCATTGTTTGCGCTGATGATAGACAGCCCTGTTGCAGGGTTCACCGCATGATGAAAATAACAGTGTAGTGGCAGTTTTAGTAAGAGCTATACGATTAATATTTGCAATATTACAAACTTAAATGCTTTAATGCTCTTTACAGTGTTTGCCATAAAAAATCACTAATCTTGATCTTGTTCAGTTATGATTCCATTAGTTTTAATATTTTCAGCAAACTGAAATTGTACTGTAAACAACCATATCAACCACCGTTGTACCAGTAAGTGCAGTACAGTAGACTAAATCAGGATTCCACTTCTGCCGGGTCAGTATTTCCACTGTATTTTTGGGTCAGTGATCAGACGTGATGCACAGGCTGTTGTATACGCAATTCACATTGTGCACATGTTATGTGTTCTTTTAACAACAAAGTGTCAGATGATTGTCAGTACTCCACATGGAGCTGCTCTAGCAGGGTGCCTTGTGCATGTCAGGGATCAAAGCAAATAGTGAAGACAATTTATGCTGTGCAGCCTGTGTGACCATTGCTCAGTAGGCGAGTAGGGAGGAAGTGATGTGAGAAAAGAAGTTGTGGTACTGTGAAAATGCTGGCAAAAAGACAGTGGTGTTGTTAGGGTGCCGTTACCTTTTAACTCTGCCGATTGTCACTGCAAAGCTCTCTCATCTTGAAGTGATGAGGGCATCACGCTGTTCTTAGTTTAAAAATGTAAATGTTTTTAAGGAGAGCTTGATAAGACTTGTGCGGCTTGAGCTTAGCTCATCTAATTGTTTGGATGTAACACGCAAAGTTATGTGAGAGCTGTAATAGCAAGGCTTTTCAAATATTGCTGTGGTATGATGAACTGTCCTCAATTTTTAGATAACGTGAGTGACCTTCAGGTTAAAATGTGATACAGACTTAAAGTGTAGCTGCATTAAAATGATCTGATTTATGTCCTCTGGAGTTGGTACGCTAGAGGACTCCAAAATGAATACACCATGTCATTTTTCTTTTAAGGACCCATACGGCTGATAAGCTGATGTTTTTGGTTAATTTAATGGAGAAAAACAAACAAAAAAAAAATCATACATTTTCCAGAGGATTGCCCGTGGTCTTTATCAGGGCCTGTATAATGAAACACGTAGTTAATGGGTTTGTTTAAAATGGCCTAATGGTGTTCTTGGTCTGTGTCCAAAGATACTCAGAAAAGCAGTACAGGAATAATTTTAGACATTTAACTTTAGGCCGTATATTTTTGTCAAGGGCACTGATCTCATTAGAATTATTCCCATATGCCACTGACTGACGTTTCTTTTTGTGCTTTGGCTTTTTGACTCACAAGTGTTTGCTTTGATTTCGATTTCACTGCAATCGGTGGTGCGAGGGAACTTGGCACTATGAACAAAGATCAGTGATGAGACTCGTTGCACCTGTCAGAGCTGACCAGATCAGGTAATGAGGAAAGTCCCTCAGGACGTTAACGAAGCCATTAAGCACTCATGTGTGAAACTGCGAGGAAACCGGTGTGTTAAATCGTAGCAGCCAAATTAAAATTCACCGCACATGGCACTGAAATGTAAATATCCTGCCTTTGCAAGGATGAGCTGGCCTCTTTCTTCGTGCTTTAATCGGCTTTGAAAAGACGGTGCAAAGTGCTTAGGAATAATGCTTGTGCTCTGTGATAAAAAAGACAGCTTTTATTATAAACCTACAATAGTCAAGCCATGTTTGAAAAAGAACTAAAATAAAAGCTTTGTGCATTTTGCATTTAGAATAAATGCCTGTCATTCTGGATTTAACATGTATGCAACAGTTTCCTCACACGGTATCTCGTAGTTATCAGTGTTTCATTGCAGAGGATGATAAAAAAAAACAGTGTCTGAAGCTGCACATTGATACTTTTTCATCAAATAGAATCAGAGATTATAAAAATAAACAAATAAAAATTAAATTAATAAACCTGACTAGCGTTATTTGTTTCAAGAAACTGCAAAACTGGCCACTGAGAATGTGTTTACAAGAGAAACTTCATGTAGGCTGTCAATCACATCGAGCACTCAAACAAGTTGATTTACATACAGTCAGGAGGGAAATGGGCTTTGAAGCGCATAATTAAGGCGATATTTTTAGAGGGTTTTTAATATGATCGTTTTTACAGCTGCGAGTTAAATTTGACCTGTAATACTCTAAATTTAGATTTTATAAATGCCGAAAATGCCACTCGGAATGTATAAGTTAATATCCCTCGGTTCACTGGTCCTTCGCATTCGTTGCTCCTTGCTCTCTGCTAATCCTCATGAGTACATATCCCTCTGTACACGCCCTGAGGGGAATAATCTCAAACCTCATACCACCAGAAGATTTGGAGAACGCGGATAAAACATGTGCCTAGGGCTTCAATTCAGATGTGTTAAGATCGGTCTTGTTCCAGAGGATGCATACACTCTAACAGACACAGTGAACTTGAATTTTGATTTGAGGGCCTCCTGTCCCAGAAACTCGCCAGAGGTGTCCCGTATGATCTGACCTGCACCTTCTACTCATTTGTCTACATTAACTTTGCATGTGTGGTCCGTCCAATCTAAAGTGGGGCACATTTATATTTAGACGCACCTGCGGTGACTTTGAAAAGCAGGGTGACTCTTGTCTTCAGACCCTAGTCGAAATCACAGCTCTAGACCCATATGGTTACAGATATTGGCTTTGACTGCTACTTTCGCATAATTTGCGCTGCAACCAATTTTTTTTTCTTTATTGAATAAAAATGCAATAAAGTATGTCATAGATGTTTATTGCATTTTGGAGAAGTAAAGCAAGAGATCGTAAAAAAGATTTCATTATGCCACTGGTAAAAGACACTAATTTCTGTGGGTGGATGGGTGGGTGAGTGACGATAATAGCACTGTCAAAGAGTTTTATATGAAGCCGAACTCAAACTCGTGTTCTCATTATGTTAAGCATTAAAGCAACTAAGTGGTTGTCAAAGCTTCATGGTAATAAGGTGGCCTAAATTAAACAATTCCTTTTCATTTTACTATGGACTTTGAAGCAGCTTGCAGGGATAAACACAGGCCTTGATATTAATTGCACCGTCAGTTGTAAAATCAATGTCAATTACAAAGCATGATTTTTGTTACCCAAAGTAGTTCTCTAACCTCCACTGTGGAAAACCATACATTTAACCCTGGTGGGGGGGTTTTTAACCCTAAGGATAAGTCAATTGGTCTGCAACAGGTTTGTGTAAAACGTCCCTTCAAAGCGCCGCTAATGAAAATGAAGCCCCGGAGCCCCAAAGTGACCAGACACAAAGAATATGAACATAAAACACCAGCCTTCACTGCTGCTCTTCTGCTGACGCTCATCACATTATATTGATTTTAATGTGAAATATAGTATGATGGAAGCAGCGTGAGAATAAAAAGCGATTGTTGTTTGTGCGGTGGAGAGCATGACATGCATATACAAAGAATGCAAGAGGCTACATTTGTGATGGAATGCAATCAATAGAAAGGGAGGGAGAGAGGCGGTGGTGCTGGGGGTGGTGGAGGGCGGCAGATGAGTAATAGAGGCTAAGAAGGTTTCAGCTGTTCATATTATCTCAGAATTGTTTTTCAACTCTGGAAAGGTAACAGGTTAGATTGATTTAAAGTAATGCTCCGTCCTTAGGAGTCCCAGACGACAAATGTAAAATACCATCATCACATTTTAAGGTACCTTCTGTACCAATAATTGGTTCTTGTAGGTTATTGATTGGTACATTCAATACCACACATACACTAACACACACACTTTGCTTATGTAGGGATCTCACTAAAATGAATTTGAAGACTGTGTTTTTGTCACACACTGCGTCGTCTGCCTGAACACTGTCTCCCTCCGCCACAGCGGTTGTTGAAATACTGTTGAAATCACTCTATTTTGCTTGCCTGGCAGATAGAGCCTCCTTACTTCCACACTCGCTGAGATCCTTTTTTTTTTAAAGCAATCAAACGGAGAAAGTAAATTTAGCTGTGTGGTTATGGGTACACAACCTGTATTTCCAGATCTAATTCTAAACAAGTGGCACTCCACTGACCTGCAGAGACAAATCCTTATACATGTATAATACCTGCTTGTTTGCATTGCGTGGCAATATTCAGACTTCCATGAATGCTGCTGATGATATACAGCTATTGGTGAAAAAACAAAATAAAAAAAAAACCTGGAGAGGGCAAAGACAGGCATTGGAATAAGTATGGGCTTTGTGTATAAGCGGATGTATGCGAAGCAGCATTTCCTAGGTGCAGTATCATATTGCAGTCAGGATAAACACACTGTAAAACCCAATAAGTTAATTTAACTCAAAACTTTTGGTGAAACTGATTACATAAAATATTTTAAGTAACTAAAACTCAAAGATGAAAGTTAATTAAACACACATTATTTATTAGCTTTAAATAAATATTTTTAAGTACCAATGACAAATGTTTGCATGTTATATCCACATTCTTGGTTTGGTACTCTCTACTTGATATTTTGAGTTTCAAGTACAAATCTAAATCAAGTAAATTTAAGGAATTAACATTTAGTTTTAAAATGTTAACCATTTTAAGCTAATAATACTCAAAACTTTAAAATACACCCAAACTCCTGTAGTAGTCAAATTTACTGTGTTTTGAATTGGATATAAAAAGAAAAAATGCGCTAGAAATAAGCAACTACACTTGTAAAAACAGGACAAACAAGATAGACAACATAAATTTAACTTACAAATTTATTGAGTAACATTAACTTGTTAAGACATGATGTCTTAACATTTGCGTTTTTTCAGAGAACCAAAAATACTTGTGTGTAGCAAGGGGATAGAGCTGAGATCCTCTTTCGGTATGACAAATGCAGTACAGTAATAAATGACAAATTAAATTTCCTTGCATGTATGTTCAGAAAAGAAAAAAAAAATCTCGGGCAATCCCAAAGACAAATTCACCAAATATTATTGGGAATAATTTCAGAAATGTCAAGTTTAGGCACAAGGTTACAATATTAGAAATAAAGACTTTCACAACATGTGAAATCTGAATACAACAGTATTCAGATGCCATTAACAGTTGAGTATGGCATTTTTGTTTAAAAAAAAACAAAAAAAAAACAGAAGGAAATGAAAAAACACACAGAAACTCCTGTATTGTCAGGTGGGGAAACTGAATGAAAGTAAATTACAGTGCAGCTAATACACTGGAATATTATTGGAACCTTTTTAATATGCAATTACTGTTATAACAAAAACAGCAAAGGGTTATCACTAAACCAATATACACATCTGTAGAGTGCAATCATGCTGTCAACAACAGACCAATAAAACCTTAAATAGATAAATCCCTCTTTAGAAACATAAAACAAAGTCTTTTAAAACTCCTCATCACCTTCCCCTTTTATTTTGGATGTTTGGCTTTTAGATCTTCAAGTATGAAATGAGAGTATGCAAATGCTAACATTTTCTCGCTTCAGTTCTCTTTTTTTAAACTTATCCAGACTTGGAAAAATGATAAACTGAGTTACTTGCTTTAACAGGCACTTGAGGGCTGTGTAGGAACCCTGGACATTATTCTGCTGCCAAAAGATCATTTTTGAGACTCAGCACTTTGGGCTTTAACTTCCCATCCTCCAGACCCATCAACACTTTCTGAATAAAGTCAAATGTGTTGGCCAAACATTTTGGGTAGCTTAGATGCAGGGTGTAAGTCAGTCCAAATATTACTAGAAATGCATCAGCCAGGGTGGGGAAATCAATGATCATGTTACCCTCGACCAAAACTGCAATCTTCTCAGGGCAGAAGAATGTTGCATCGCTGGAATTGGCTCTGATCAGGAGGAGTCCAAGTGGCACTTCACTAATATCTGGTTCATCAGAATGCATCATCTACAGAAAACAAAATTACTACATGTTAGTGCATTCCTATTTCTCTTAGTCTCATCTATACAAGTCACTATACAAGT
>VUQR01003278.1:23375-36347 GCA_015108515.1 Hemichromis elongatus
TAAAAACAAGTGTTTCTGTCTGTGTTTGCATGTGATCAGAGAGGTGGGATGGAAAGGCTAGTAGATCAGTGGGTTAATCCTCGTTAGGACTCAGGCAACCATAACCTCCTGCTGCCTGTTTCGCACGCTACAGGTGGATTAACAGAGGCTAAGCTCAGCCGACATCTCGCACGGACACATTAGAGCCCTGAAACACTTTACTCCTTCACTCAATCATCTTTTTTATGTAGATTTTAAAAGTAAAGAAAATCCCTTTTCTTCTGGCAGCAGTTAAAAATTATGTTAAACATAAACAACATATAACAAATAACTCAAATCAAGAGAAAGGTGTGCAGATCAATAAAATAACATTAAATATGACAATTATCTTAATGAGATAAAAATCCAAAAACCACAATACATACAGAGACATTTTAGTTATTTAATGGAGAAAAGGCTTTCTTTCATGTATTTTGAAATTAAATCCGGCACTTATTACATTTTCATATTAAGCACATATTACTATGTATTTAGTAAATTCAATGTTTTAAGGCGAAAACTGAGATTTAATTGAAGTTATAAAATTACTTTATTTCCTACTGTGTGCAGTTGGCTGTAGCTCAGGAGGTAGAGTAGGTCATCTACTAATCAGAAAGTTGGCGGTTTGATCCCTGGCTGCTCCAGTCTGCTTGCCAAAGTTCGTTGGGCTTGATACTAACCCCAAGTTGCTCATCCATTGGCGTGGGAATGTGTGTGATAGAAAGACTTAAACATGTATATTTTCTCTGTGCTGTTACTTGGGAATGACGCAAAACTGAGCGATCTAAGGGTAAATATTCCATTAGTAGATTTAGTAGATTTTTTCCTGCGTCGAACAGCATAAACAGTGTTACACCTGAGTGTTTTACCTGAGTTGTCCGTGTCTACAATCCTGAAGATTGTCTCCAAAGTGGAGCGGTGGCGATACAACGTTTCCAGCAGACTCTGGTCAATGTGCTGCAAAGACCAAGAAAGAAAAGTCATAAAACAACACAAATAAAGTACAAAAGGAACATCTGCAGCATTTTGGGGATATTTTATATGCAGCATCTTTCAGATTTGTCTGAAAATAATGCTGCTTAAGCAGCAAAACTCTGCTTGAATACAACCTAGCAACTCAAAGGATTTATTGCCAAGCAGACATTAATTTTAGGATTCTGGTAAAGATTTTGTTAGTCATCTTTAAGGAGGTTTTCACCTTTTCCCAAAAGGCAAAACAAAACAAAGGCCAGTGTACTGAAAGGGGTCCCTTTACTTAATTGACTTCTGACATTTATTGTCTCAAGTTGGTGTCATGGGGCTGTTTTCATTTCCACATTTTGTTCACCCTTGCCTCCTCCGTTTTCCTGCCTGTGACCTGGAAATCTATCTCACTGTTCCATCTCGAAGCAACTCTCATTCCCAAAATGTCACTTGGGTTTACAGGAAGTTTGCAAGGAAAGCTGTAATCGAGGATGCACAGGTGTATCCCCTACAAATATGTTTAAGTCAACAACACATGACAACAGCATGACGCCACTGGAATACACACCGTTCCAGGAAAGGGACACAAATCAGTGTTCCTTTGTATTCATATTATTTTAGGCATTTTAAGCAATTTCAAGGGTGTAAGGGCAATTTATCTTTTCTACTTTTCTACAAGTCCCTGAATCTCAGTATCAACATCCCTTTTTTAAAGTTTCTCCATATTACATTATTGCATTTTCAGGTAAACATCAGCTAAAACAGAGCAGATGAGTTCTCACATCTGCATTGGATCCTGTGATGGCAAGCTCGTTGAACCACTCGTTGTAGTCTATCATGCCTTCGCTGTTCTTGCAGGTGACCAGCTGAGAGCGAAGCATCCTCCAGGGCAAATCGAGATGCATCACATTCTCTACTGCAGAGGCCCAGTTGTTCAGAGAAACCAGACCTAATAGAGGTGAAAGGTCATACTAATTATAAGAGTGCAAAGCTCTAATTCAACTTTGATCACTGTCTACCTTGTCTAAACCATATCTAAGAGTATTTTGCCACAGAGCTTTCCAATGTGAGAAAAAAATTCACACTGAAGAATTATACTTTTGTAATTTTGTGAAACATTAAAGCCTGTAAAGTGCAAATAGCAGGGTTTTTCCTCTGCATCAGGAGGACTGTGAGATCCAACCAAACGCTAACTCAGCTCTGTTTTTAAGTTTGTCAAATCCTCTGTGTATACTAAGTAATAAACCACCTTTACTTGTAGGCAGTGTTTCAAAGAGAACCAAATGTTTGCTTTTCCAAAAATATGTTGAAAAATCCACAAACATCTAGCCAAGTACCTGTTTTTTTCACATGGCTTTGTGTTTGGCAAAGCTGCTTGTCTATTATGAGTGAAACTAAATCCCCGAAACAGAAGTTTCTGTGAAACTCTGAAATCTTCTGAGCTAAACTTTTGCCCAGCCCACATGTTGTTTTCATCCTGCATAGGGATCATTATGTTCCACACAAATACAAAAGTGTGGGCTCATATTTCTCTCCAGCAAGTGAATGCCTCTTGAGAACTAGAGTGGAAAAAAAGAAGAAAAGATCCGCAACAAAAACTAAAGTCTGATCCGATGAGGAATGAATCAGTTTATGAAACTCAAACTACACGCACCTGTGTTCTCGCTGTCAAACTTTCTAAAGGCACAGAGGAGGTCAGACTTGTGCGCAAACAGCTGCTCCCGCAGGACTCTGAGAGCTGAGCGCTCGGTTCGCCCAACACTGCAGACGACGAATGGCAAACACAACAGCGTGGGAAACAAAGGTTATCAAAGAAAGAGGCGAAAAGGCTTTCTCATCAACGTCAGAAATATCTCTTTGTGGAATATCTATTTAAGGTTAATAATGTAGATAAGCTCTGTAGACATGCGGAAACCACTAGTTTGATTAATTTACCGTTTAACGGGGGCTTATTGTATTTTCCCTTATTATCTGGTCTAAATATACTGTTATTATGGATGCTACTCATATTAAATGTGGCCAAAGTTTGACATTAGCAAGTCAGTGTAGGTGTATCTAAAACTTCAACCTGCTTTAACTGGTCCATATCAGACTGTTTTTTCTACTCTTTCTTCTCTTGGCTCTGGAACACATCTCTGACTGTGGACAGAGGTCTGAAAGTTTGCTTCAGACTGTGGATAAACTGAGGTCCAGCTCCAAGGCCCTGCATAATTAATATAAGGATTATTTTGATCAGTGAATTATGCAAAGCTACTCTAGCTTTTTAAGATTAAACCGGTTTTAATTAAGTGAAATAAGAGATGATCTAGTGAAGTGAGTGTTAGTAGTACCTCTGTCTCACAGTAAGCTCTCTGGTCATGCTGCTGGCCTGATATTGAATCAAATAAGGCACAAGGTCAGGGCCCAGCTTCACGTAAGCCCCCCGGTTGCTCCCCACATCATAGTAATTGGAGGCAGAAAACAGAGTGAGGACCTGAATGAATGAAAGAAAGGACAAACCTGTCATTGACGATGGAGGAAAAGCAGATGCTGATCATGGGAGAGGTTTATGTTATGTATCATACTTTGGAGTGAGGCTGATTTTGGTACTAAAGTAATGAATTTAGACTGCAAACTATGGGATTACTGAGCTGACCTTACGGTTGTGGCAGAACTCATAGCCCTCCTGTTTGCACTCGTGGGAGCGAATGATGAGCTGCAGATTGTGTCTGTTCAGGAAGTCCTCTGTTACATCAGGGCCCCAGTAGCAGCCTCCACCCCTCACCTCGTTGGGTATGCATCCATCCTGAGTCATCGGATCACTCCACAGCAGGTCCAGGATCTGGTGGGACAAAGAAATTAGAGCAGTTTTAAAGTTTCTCACACACCATTTCTAGCATTGGTGCATAGTCCAACTTTACTGTCTGCTATTCAGTGAAAGATAAACATGAAATAAGATTAAGTCAGGAAAAAAATCTCTGGAAACAGCTGGGCAAAACGCTAGCCAGTTTAAAAAGGAGATTGAAGTCGCAGCAGAGGGATTAGTGACGCGGGGATTACAGCCTCTGAAGTCTTACGCAGGCAACACACAGCACCTCCCGTGAGGTGAGCGTTGATTACTGTCTGAGTGTGTCTTTCAGCTATAACTGGAGCAGGGGTGAGGCTGAAAGGTCATGACTTCTGACAAAATAATATGTTGGTATAAAAATATGTGAAGAGTGTGAGATTGCAGTCAGGTTGGACCAGTGTTCATTTATCTCAATGTTTAATCTAAATACATGTTAGACTTTCACAAAAATAAAAAAAATAAAATAATTTAGAAATGCATTTATCTATGAAGTCTAATCCATGTCACAAAACTCCCAGACTTGGATTTTTTTGACTGCAGTTCCTCTTTTTATGCTTTAAGGGCAGCTCTTTTTTATCTAAAAGCCCAAGATGATAATCTTTAGACAATATTGTGCCTCATTCTGTTGGTTTATCCAGTCTAGAGGAAATCGAAATAAGAGTAAAGCTACTACAATCTTACTGCAGTTTGTCACAATTACCTGTTTCACGTCAATCAAGGAAAAGAGTCTTTCAGATTGCTGTGGTAGGATTTTGGCCCACTCTTCTTTGCAGAATCCAGCCAAATTGGAAAATTTAAGATCTGGTTTAAGGTTAGGCCAAAACCTTTCAGTTTAAGTCCAGACTTCGACTAGGTCAATCTAAAACCTTCATTTTGGCAGTAATCAGGCCTGAGTGTGGCTAGTGAATGTCAAAAATGTGGTTAATCACAGTTAAATCATGACTTAATCAGAGTGGAAGTCTGGTAGATTTGGATAGATTATTCTCTTCCTATTTTCATAAAAAAAAGACATAAAGACATGTTTGTTTGTTTTTATTTGAAGCATGTAAATGTGACGAATACACGAAGAAATATGGGGATTTTTTTGTGGATTTTTTTTCCTGTTTCAGCTGTCTCCCGTTAAACATCTGGCTTGTTTACATTTTTCAACTTTTGAAATAATAAAACTGACACTAAAGGCTCATTGTTTACTTAGCAGCTTCTAAGAAAACATCTCTGCTTCATACTTGCCTGTTTCCACTCATTCACGGTGGTGTCACTGCTGACGGAGTCGGTGGACAAAAACAGAGATTCATGCTCTGGTTTGTTGATCTGGGCGTTCAGAGTCGGCTCTTCCCTCCTGTTGAGCTCCACCTGGTTCTCCATGTTCACTCTGATCCGATCTGAGAAGTCCTGCAGCGAGCGATTTTGGAAGCAATCTCGGGTTCCCAGGGGTTTGGGATATGTGAAGGAGGCCCGACGCTGGAAGACCCTGCTGATGGCTGCGGTGTCCACATCTGTGTCTGAGTCGATGGATATTCCCGCCAAGCTGTGGTGTCTCTTCTTCGGAGGTCTCAGAGCCGAGATGTACTGAAGGAAAACAGGAAAACACAGATTACGCACATCAGAAGGACAGTGGAAAAATAACAGCTTTACTCATCTCATGCTGGTTCCTCACAATGTGTCTGTCAACTCTGGCGAGGACGCCGAGGTCCGTGGTGTCAGAGATCCCTCCGTGGAGGACCAGCACCTTCTGGTCAATCACTGTTGCTAATGGCAACCAGCTGAAAATCTTCTGCAGCAGCTTCAGGATCCTCTTCCCATGCATCTGATGTAAAACACAAACAGGAACAGTTACTCAGTTAGTGCTTTTTTATTTCTCCCCTTTATTTTGCTCTCCTTTAAGACAGAAAGTTTGAGTTTTAGCACTGAGGACATCAGTTTTAATGAAAAAGCATCTACCAGCTCTTTTTTGTGGTCACATGGGAAAAATGTTCACAGTAAGTTTTTCTGACCAGATAAACTTTATACTAGAGTTTCTGTATTTTTATTTGATTTATAGGATGAGTTTTATTTTCTGTTTCTCTGAGATAAGTAATATCATTAAGCCCTAATTAAACCTTGGTTTGTTAAGCGGTAACGTGTTTGTGAAGAGTTCACAAAATAATAAATTTACATTTAGAAGAAGATGCTTAAAAATAATGAGAATATATCATTCAGAATTAGTTTTCCAAAACTAAAATTAAACTCCTTTTGTTGATAAGATTGAATTAAAATTGTGATTTTATTTGGGTAATCTTAACCCACATTACCTGTCTAACTTTAGCATCGAATCACAACCATAATCATCTTAAAGTGCTTTATATATAGAAACCCACCCATGTACCATTGGTTCAAACACCAGCAACTGGGGACAGTGGGAACAAAGAACCCTTAGACAGGACCAGTTTATTTCTGTGTGTGACTGAGATGTTACACTGTAACTTAAGACAGCATGCAGTAAGAAAACCTCTGTTTTACTTGTTTTCTTCTGTCAGTCTTTGGACCAGCTCAGCCCCCCTGACTCAACAGAGAACAGATGTCCTGCAGTCACCTTCTTTAATGACCTTAAATCCTCTTAGCAACGTGAATGAGTGACTGGTCTTATGTACATAAGACACTGGTCTATATCGAGCTTTCTTGGGAAGGTGTGGGTGAAGGTAACCACATAAGTTTTAATTTGCTGATAAGGAGGTGCAGGTTAGCATAAGATGAACCTACCTTGTACTTATTCAACACCTCCTTGGTGAATCCGTACCTAAACCGTCCAGAGAAGTAAAGAAATAAAGGTTTGAATGACAACAGATGAATTTGTGTATACATACATGTTGTGTATGTGTATTACCACATAGTCACCTGAGGTTGACTATGTGGTCCTCGTGGTTTCCTCTGTTCAGGTAGACGTCACTCGGGTAAACGAGCAGGAATGCAAACAAGATGAGGAGGATCTCAATAGAGTCCCTGCCTCGGTCCACAAAGTCTCCATTAAACACGTAGGGCTTCTCTAAGGACGGCATGCCGTTCTGTCAGGTAAACAAGATCGAAGGAGCGCACAGTTAAAGGGACAATCCACAGTTTAAGGGTAAACAAGGCAACCAGATACAAACAAACCAAATAGTGGATTAAACCTTCTCTTTTCTCCACTAAAGCAAAAGCTGCAGATAAACTGAAACTGAAACCATCGCCTGATTAACCGATATGTTTAATCAAAGAAGCACATCAAATACTGATTATAGCACCTCAATAGGAAACATGAAAGTCATTGGGTTAATTTTTGGTTACTCAAATAATCATCTCAGGAGTAAATTATTTAACTGGACAAAAAGATTTATTAATGGCATTTCTGGAACATGATCCATAAATTATCCTGAACGTTTGAAGCAGCTTTGAAGGAGAAGCAGTGACGGCAATAAAAATGAAGCAATTTACTGATTTTAATAATCATCATTTACAAATTACATTTTTTTTAAATTGCATATGAAGCTCATCAGATGAAAAAAATCATTATTCTTTGGATAAAAGATGGAATTAATTCAGCATATTCAAATTGTTAGGGGTTTCATACCTTATAGAAAATCAGCAGCAGGTCTTCCAGCTGTCCGTGCAAATCGCCTGTAATAACAGAACACAAAGGGCTGGCTTAAAAATTACTGTAATTTACAGCACAGGTTTTTTGTATCTATATTTTTAGTTTAAATCCTGCAACTTTAGTGTTTTAGTCTCTTCCACTACAAAACAATGGTTTCTGCTGGCCTGCAGAGTGACCAAAGTCCAGTTTCTTATAATAAAATGAGACCAAGATTTTGGGATTTCTTTGATTTTTCATTGTTTTTACTTAACTTGTTTCAGTTCCGAATATTTCAGCATTTCTTCAGTTCCATGCACGTTACAATCAACGTCATAAAATATCTTTATCATACCACAAATCGTGATTTCTTTGCTTTGGCAGGTGGAGATGCGGTTGATATTTGGCATCATGCGGAGCAGTTTCCACGTCTCTAAGAGGAGCTGAAGGACGTAGCGTGAGTGCAGCTGCTGCTGGGAGAGAAACTTGTTAGCAAAAAGGCCTCCAACACGGAGAAAGGAAAGTTGCAAGGATATAGGAAATAACTAGGACCACTACAAAAAAAAAACAAAAAAAAAGCTTTTTACATTGCAATGCAGTCAATCATTAGCATGCGCTGAACTTAAATGGAGAACACTTTCTCCAAGGAGACCCACTTTCTTATTCCTGAAAGCCTCCACCAGACCGATTGCTTCCTCTACCGTCAGAGGAAAGGTGAGACGAGGTCCCGAGTAAATGTCTGGCACCTCGATGTTCTTGTAGCAGAAGTACCGCTCCCACTCAGTGTCCCGGCACACCTCGTTCTCCCTGAAGATGTGCGAGATCAAATTTCCTGCAAGGTGGACACGATATGTTCAAACTCAGAGATTTGATTTACAAATAAAAAACCAAAACGAACTCAAAATAAATGCAAAAATCTTACGTTCATTGCTTGATGGTGTGAAATTGTCCATGAGGTAGCCGAGGAAATTATAAAGCTGCACGAAAAGGTTGCAGTTTAATTGTTAATGTTTTGGGGTTTTTTATTAAACACTCAGGTCTCGACTGGTTTGTGGCAACAGTTTCTCACCTTGATCTGGGCCTGTTCTCCGGAGTACTCGATGGACTGGAAGATGTGCCAGATGTATCTCCGTCTCATCTCTGTGCGGGCGACATACTGACGGTACCATCGCTGAATCAGGATAGCAGCTCTTATGGCTAAAACACAGAATACATGTGATCAAGAAACACCTCACATTTTAATCATTTGTTTCCACGTGCTACTATTGACACATACAGTATAAGAGGAGCAGCAACACCAACATAAGCTGTTTTTAAAACCTTTTTAAGGCAAAGCAGGCAAAATTTCAAAAATTTTTTTATTAGACTTGACTACCAGTTCTAGGACTGCTTATTTCCTGATGTGCATTCAAGTCGCCAGAGCAAGCTTTAAACTTCTCAAATAATGCTTGGAGGCCAAACCAAGAGGCCAAACAAGGGTATTTATATTACAGCGGTAGTAGATGTGGTGTCATCACATTTAGATGGGTCTGAATTCAGCATATTAGATAGCCAGAAAATGTCTCTTTAGCATTAGTTTAATATCGAAAAATGCTTAAGTGACAGGTGTCCTATACACTGTTCTTCCAATTAACTTAGATCCTTTTTTAACTTGAAATGCTCTTAGATAACTTCATGAACACTTTTGTGTTTCTTTCAGACTGGAGGAACAAACAGTTTAGCTGGATAACTTGTTTATAACTTGCCTGAACCAACACTTTAAAATGAATTTCTAAAAGTAATCTTGGAGTAAAGTTATTTTTAAAAAAGGTTTTGTGTCTGTATGATTGACTTTAAAATCATCATCAGCCACAGATGCACATGTTTACTTTCTCCACTTTTCAATTAACACTACACCTGTCTGCAACTTTTAGTAAAAATTATATTTCCACCTCTGTGCTTGACCCAGATACCAGAGGTCTGAGTTCATATCCAGCATCTGCCAAACAGAAATATCAACAAGCCAAAAAAGGGTCAAACAGATGTGACTTACTTGTGACAGCTGCAGGCAGCAGAGAAGAAAGAAACACCAAAAGACAAACACGAAGACAACACGTAAGAGCCAAAATAAGGTGATGAACGAGGTCAGTCAGCAACAGGAAAGAGTAAAACTTTTTGCATTCAGCGTGAGTGAGTGAGTGGTCATCATCCATGTATGTCAGTGTATGTGTGTCACCTCTTCCACTGGATGTGCCGTGTTTGTGGAGATGGTTGGACTTTGTGACGCCACATCCCATGACTGTTCCTGTTCAAAGGGCCAAACAATCAGTTAAAGTTAAGTACATTCGGGTAATTCATCTGCTAGATTTAATATTTGAGCACATATTTGCACTGGACTGCTTAAGTACTAAAGATTTTTACATTTTGAAGCCACTACATTGTTCTCAGGCTAAGATAGAAGGTCATTACTCTGCTCATGCACATTTTTTAATAGCTCTGCTTCTTTTTTTTACTTTAAGGCCCCTCCTTTCATTGACACTGAGAAATGCTGAGCGTGGCTCAGAAGCAGCAGCAGTAGGCAGAGAGCTGGAGGACATTGAACTGATTCGACTTTGTGGTCTTTTAATCTCATTACTCCCTGGTTCACTCCTAAACTCTGTGATTGGCCTCAATCCTGACGCACAGGACTGTTTTGTCTGAATTCTGCGAAGGGTTATGTAAAGCGGTCTATGAAAAAAAAGGAGGCAGAAATACCTTCACAGCCTGAAACCATTTTGCACAAATCAGCTTTGAGAGTTTGGAAAAATCCAATAAAACACTGAGCGTTGAAATCTGAATGGATTGGTATGTTTGATTATTTCACAATGTATCACATTTCAGGAACAAAATCATTCAATCAAAGATGGCTTCCCAATTAAAGTCTTGTTCTATGCCAGTCTTGGATACAAAATATAGTAAAATGTATTTTATCAATAAGAAAAGAACCAAAACTGTGATGCTTGACCTCTTTTTCCACCCAGTTTGCACCTGCTGTAGAAATTCATCTATACAAACATATTCAAGTATTAGATCTTAAAATCAGTTGTTTACTTACGCAGTCACCTTCTTTATCCAGTCACCACTTCCCAGGTTATTTGGCTGTCAGCTTTCAGTTCATTTGAATGTTTAAAAAGCCCTTTGCTGTGTTGCATCCTTCAAAAGGAGCGCTGCAAGATGTCAGTGAGACCAGTCATTGTACAGAAGCTTCATATATGAAGCAACCCTGACCGTGCAGCTCTCCTGGACTGTGGCTGAAGCTGCTTTAGTCTTTAGTCCCCTGGTGTGATCACATAATCAAAGCACAGAGCCACAAGTGGATTACCTGATCTAATGACCTGATAGGCCCAAATGGGTCTTCATGTAGGGAAATGGAAAAGTTTCAGATGTAAACACTGGTGGCAAGAAGAGACTAAGTCGGTGTTTACATGTGAGCACCTACTGATGATAAGTCTGCACATAAAAACAAATGTAAAGATTCTTCACCATTTTCTCAAATACTAACCCCCCCCCCGAGTACAACAGTATGTTGCTGATGTCATTGTACTGGCCTATTCTTCAAATCTGACCCAATTATCAAAAATAATTTCTGGCTAAAAATGTTGTATTTTTTTATTCTGTGTAATTGTTGGTCATATTTAATTCAAAAGAATCAAAAAGTCTTCAAGTAAAAATCCAAACAAATTCTAAGTAGTCACAGATTTCATTTCAGGAACTGAAATAATTATTCCATAAGACTGTTGCCTTCATATTTTTTCTTTTAATGAGAAAATATCTCAAAGTCGCAGATGTTTGATTTGGGTTTTAAAATAAAACAACTTAAAGCAAGCAGATATTACATTTTAAAAGTATTTTAACAGATAACATTGCACAGTCATACCTTGTACAATAGTACAACAAAATTGGAAATTCACGATGTGTACTTATGATGTGTACTTATAGTCATTGGAAATGTTTAACTTTAACTTTTGTAACTATAACTATAACATTACCTTTGAGGTAGTCACGTCATCTTCCTCTGCGTAACGTCAAAACAAAACTTTTAAATCTGGGTTGAGGATAAACAATTACAACGCAGCCGAACGCTGTCGCTCTTGAACGCCTCCCTCATGGGACGCTTTCGTAATGGCGCAGGTGAGTGAGGAGCTAAACGTCGTTTATCTGCTTGCTGCATGACAACAAACGAATAATTTGGGTTAATTTAGCCCACGGTGTTTTTCTCTGAATCCTTTTTTTTTGGTTGCCTCTAAATGAATAAATGAAGAAAACAAAGACTCATAGCAAAAGCGGAAACGCACCTACTGGTTTGTGTAACATTAGAGATCATAAAGGTTCAAGGTGGCAGTTATTCCCTCCATTTCCGGTTTAATATGTATTTAAAGACCTTTAATACAAACGCCCTGCAGTCTCAACATGTTTTAGAAAGTTACAGTGTTCAGTTTTCAAACTTCACAGCCGGGGAGGCTGTTTTGTACTTTTTTTAGCGTTATGTAAGACGTTATATTGCCCTGGGACTATCAGCATTGTTGAGTCAAACAGGGCCGGTGTCCTGCAGGTTTTAGATCTCACCCTGGGTCAACACACCCGAATCAAATGATTTGTTCATTACCAGGCCTCCAGAGAACCTCAAGATATTTTGAGAAGGTAATTTATCCATTTAAATCAGCTGTGTTGGATCAAGGACACATCTAAAACCTGCAGGGACACCGGCCCTTGAGTACTGGGATTGAGGACCCCTGGTTTACAGCTTGTGGACTCTGAAGTTAATCCACTGAAAGGGGCATGAAATTAAAAGAGCATGAAAGTGATCACGTGTCCCGATGTTTTTGGTAGGTGTCATTTTGTAAGCACACGGATCACTGTGTCTGTAAAGATAAGGGAGCTTTTAATAACGTTATATTGTTTTTAGGGGAGGTCATCATGTCAGAAGTTAATATTGGAGCTGCCTTTTTTGGGTTGTTATTCAATGTTGAATATGTAGCATGATTTCATAATCGACTTCATTACTGAGAGACGGGACAAAAGCAAACTGTAGCTGTGAGCTATTAACAAACGTGTTAATTTAACGGCAAATAGGTGTTTGCAGGAGAAGCAGTGCCCCACAGCGTCGTTGCAGAATCTGTAGTGGGAAACTATTGTGTTTTATGAAAAAAGTACAAAGTGACTTTAGGACTCAATTGTCACAATTCACACGTTTTATTTTGTAACTTGGGCTTGCAGTTAGGATCAAGGGACACTGATATTACAGTGTCTCCTTTAAATAAGTACTGTTTGCTTTGAATATAACTTAATGATCCTAAACAAAATTTTTCTCCTCGAAGTTTCATTTGAAAGGGTGACAACTGCATTTCCTTTGTAGAAGAATTAGTTTCCTGGTAAATGAAAGCGAGGGAAAACTCTACAGTCTGTTACAGTCCATTACCCCCATCCGGTCATGGCAGATGACCTGAGACCTGTTCTGCTGGAAGTTTCTTCCTGTTAACAGGGAGTTTTTTGTTCCCACTGTTGCCTAGTGCTTCCTTAAAAGGGGTTGTTTAGGTTTTCTCTCTATTTCGCTTTCTCTTTA